>LOJH01066675.1:0-10313 GCA_001685095.1 Ellobius talpinus | reverse complement strand
GTCATTTTTTTCTGCTGTGTAGTACTCCATTGTGAAAATGTACCACATTTTTCTAATCCATTCTTCAGTCGAGGGGCATTTAGGTTGTTTCCGGGTTTTGGCTATTGCAAACAAAACTGCTATGAACATAGTTGAGAACTGTTCTTTGAATTAATTTAAAAAAAACTTTTTTTAACAAAGAAAGCTCAAACAAAAATGAATGAAAAGTATGGAGTTCTCACACAACCTGTCCCTCCAGGATATTACCCATATACCCCCAGCTGTCTACATACCTCACCAAAATGGTAGGTAATTTATTATAATCAATAAGCCTATGTTGGCACATAATTATCACCCTAAGTCTATAGTTTATATTTGGGTCATTTCTTGGGAAAAGCTTAAATCTTCACTGTGAAATAAATCTCCTTGCCAATTTCTAAGCTCTATTTGAATTGTATTTTTAAATTAAATTTAAGGATACCAAACTGTTTTTTAAGAATTAGCTCTTAAATACTCAGTAAAGTTCTTACTAATTAACTTTGCCATGCCATAGATTTGTTTATACATCAACTCATTAGGGAATAATTGTTCTCCTTAGCAACATCTCCCACAGAGCTGAAGTCTAATTCTTTCCTACTCTCAAGGGCAGGATGCCAACATCTAGTACAAAAAGAGAAGAGATAGGAAGTCTGCATTTTGAAAAGAGAATAGAAAAGAGCCAAATTAAGAAGTAAAGGGATGACATCTGTGAAATATTGTTTCATCTCTTCCTCAACTTATCTGTCTTAGCCCTAAGCCCTATATATTCATGTTTAGATAAAGGACATATTGAGCAAAGGATTACGTGGAATGAACTCATAAAGATGGAGCTATAATCTAGCAGAACGGGTAACTCTCCAAGAGGAAGAGTAATGATCAGCATTTTCTCACCTGGAGTTAATTCACAAGGGAGAAAATGACCATCTACAAAGCCCAAAGCCCAATCATGCTGGTACCCTGATCTTGAACTTTTATTCTCTACAGCTGTTAAAAAAATAAGTATCTATTTTTAAACCCTCCAGCTTATGGCATTTTTGTTTTGGCAGCCTGGCCTGAGTAACCTGGCCTCTAAGCAGAGACAGTAGCCTATATAAAGGTTAAGTGCCTTAAACAAAGGTTTGCAGAGTCATAGGTGGGAAAAGTAGATTGCAGACGACATACATGTCATCCTTGACTTTTTTGCACAGTTGGCAGGCAGGATGAGGTCTGGTTTGTGTTCTCTTTAGTGATAATTATTAGGTTTTATGAGAAATTTACAAGAGAAGCTAGTCAGAAAACGAGGCTAGAGTCTATAGGAGTTACAGGGACTGATAAAACTGGTATTAGTGAAAAGGATTACCTGATTTGATTTTTCAAGTGTGGCTTCTTAGGTGTTCACATCATCTCTCAACTGAACCTTCACAAGAGTTTAATTGCTCTGACATAGACTAGCTGTATTCACTTCTGTCTCCACAAACCCTTTTTTCTTCTTCTTCTTGGCAATCAATCCTAGATCAACGAGTCTCAAAGTTTAGAAGACATTTGAGTTGTCAGGAGCAGTTATTAAATCTCCCAATGTTCTGAATTAGCAGGGCACTTGTACACCTGGCAGCTCTCAGATGATGCTTTTGTTCTTGGGTTCCATTTTGAGGATCGCTGGTTAAAAGGCAAATCTGTTCAGTCTCCTGCTAAAAACATAGTATTCCCTTAGTACCACATGGAGAAACCTTTAAAATCTGTATGCTATCATTGTATACTCTAGAGCTCTTCCCCTTTGCATCCTTTATCTCTTCTTATTGACCTATTTGAAGATACCATTATTCTAGATTTTTAAAAAGTACCTTCATGGCAATATAAACCTTTCTGCCTTGACTTCCCAAAAGAGCCCTTTCTGTACTGTATCTGGGCAGCACTATTTTATAAGCTGGTCTACAAACAGTGTAAGGCAGGAGAAAGCTAGATGAGAAGAAGGAAAAAGGCACCCTGGGTGTATTCCTTTCTCTCTATCACTAACTTTAGATAGGATAGGGCCAGCTATTTCAAATTCCTTGCTTTCCAGTTTCCCTATACTGATGGACTATAACTAGGGAGTTTAAGCCAATAGGGGCCTTCAGAAGAGTTCCTTCTTCATTGTGCTGAGGGGAAAGTATAACAAAGTCTTTTCTCCAGTGAAACGGTCCTAGCATACTATTGACATCTGGACATGAAAAGTCATGCTGATTAGAAAACAATGGATCTTTTATATTTTATCTTATGCCTCTTATCCAGTAACTTTCTGTTACTCATGTGGCCTGATTTATGCGAAGTCATTGATTTAAAGCATCAAACTTGACAATATACAATTCTTCAGGATGTGCAGACCATTTAGGTCTTTTCAGACTGCTTTAAAGCAAAGGATGAGAAAGTTCATATAGACACAGAAGCCAGAAAATAACCTGTAAATGTATGTTGTTCATCCTTGAGAACTGTTTTTTTAAATTTATTTTTATTATAATAGAAATGAAAGAATTTGCCCAATCATGGTCACATTTCCTGTTATCATATTATTCTCAAATGAGCTTATGCTATTTGGCACTATCAACTGGGCATTAAGGTAAACACCATCTAATTCAATCTCTTCAGGGAACAGATCATTAATTAAATGGAGACAAGTTGTGTCTTAGTTACTTTTCTGTGACTGTGATAAAATACCCTGACAAAACAATTTAAGGAAGGAAGGATTTATTTTGGCTTGCAATTCCTGAATAATACAGTCAATCACAGTGCAGAAAACATGACATCAGGCAGAGATGGCATGGTGAACAGGAGCAAGGGCTTGGCTGCTCACCATGCCTCCTTGCACCATAGTCAGGAAACAGAAAGCAAACAGCTACCTTTGCTTCCTGAGTTCTGTGATTAAAGGTATGTACCACTATCCTCAGCTCATGGGTCTGATTCTTATACTGGAGGCTAAGGACTTAAAATGTGAAGTATGTTAACTGAACATCTTGGAGAAGAGAGAAAGGACTGTAGCGTAAGTTCAGGAATCTATTTAACCATAAAATATCTTGACTAGGTTTCTATTTGCTCTTTGGATACACATATTTATTTATCTGAAATGAGTAGTTAGGAGTTTTACTTAAATTCTATAACCCAGAACCAGTTCACATAGCAGCATCTAGCTAGAAGAGACTCCAGGAAAATGTTTTAATAGTATGTGTATCTGAACAAAGTTCAACTTTGTAATCTGAATTTTGTAAATAGGACATAGAAAATACAGGATGAATAAATAATTGCCCAATTTTGCAATAACAAGTCTGCTGGAACCGTGGTGTTTATTTTTTATTTGATATGTAACCTTAAAAATATTTTATGTATATGGGTATTTTCCCTATGTACCACATGTGCGTAGAGGCCAGATGAGGGCATTAGATTCTATATGATGCTGATAATTTAACCTGGGTCCTCTGGATGAAAAGCCAGTGCTCTTAACAACTGAGCGACCTCTCCAGCCCCATATGCCATATAACCAGTTGAGAAAAATCACAGCAACAGTCACCATTATTTCATTTGAAATAATGCTTGCAAACAGTAAAATCTCTTGTCCATATCCTTAAAATCAACACCCATGTGATGCTGAACATTCTGTCTCCAATTCTCTAACTTTCCAGAAAAAAAAACATTCGAATAAATGTGAATATTTTGTGCTGTGACACATGTTGTGTTAGCTAGGGTTTCTGTTGCTATGAAGAGACACCATGACCACGAAACTTTTAGAAAGGAAAATATTTGAATGTGGTGGCTTACCATTTCAGAGGTTTAGTCCATTATCATCATGATTCCTCATGGTGGGAAGCATGGCAGCATGCAGGCAAACATGGTGCTAGAGAAGGAACTGAGAGTTCTACATCTTGATCTGCAGGCAAGAGGAAGTGGTCTGTGAGGCTAGGCATAACTGGAGCTCAAGTGATCTTAAAGCTCACCCCCACAGTAAGACACTTCTTCCATCAAGGTCACACCTACTCCAATTAGGCCACATCTCTTAATAGTGCCATTCCCATTGGGGGCCATTTTCTTTCAAATCATCACACATGCCTGTCATATCAGCATTCAAGAGATAGAAGTAGGAAAATTGTGAGTTGGAGGAAGTGCATTGAAAGTTGCGAGAAGACCTAGAAATAGACTTGCTTGGCTATAGCCATTGAACTTTGTAAAAAAAAGTGGTGTCAAAAATGTACATTGGAGAAAAGGACACCCTCTTCAAAAATGGTGCTAGAAAAACTGTATATCCATATGTAAAAGAATGATGTTAGATCCATATTTCTCACCCCACATGTAAAATCAAGTCAAAATGGACCAAAGACCTTAATATAAGATCTGAATCTTGGAAGGTGCTGTAAGAAGTTTCCAGGTACAGGCATAGATGAGAACTTTTTTAAATGGCTCCCACATTGCAGGAAATAACCCAACAGTGACAAATGAGATTCCATGAATTTTAAAAGGTTCTGCAGAGCAAAGGAAAGCATAAATCAAATGAAGAGACAGCCTACAGAATGGAAGGAAACCTTTGTCACTCATCCATAGGGCACAGGGTTAATATCTAAAAATATATATAAAGAACTGAAAAATTAAACACCTCAAAGAAAAAATTAGCCAATCAATCAATAAAGGGGCTAATGAACTGAAGGAACTTTTCTCAACAGAATAAATACAAATGACCAATACGTATGTGAGGAAATGTTCAACATCTTCAACCTTCTAAAACAAAGAAGTCAAAACTTTCTTGAAATTCCATCACCCTAGTTAGAATGACTGTCGTATGAAAATAGATGACAGCAAATGCTTGGGGAAAGAGAATGCTTATCCGCTACTGGTGAAAGTATAAGCAGGTACAGCCACTAGGAAATTCAGTGTGCATATTCCTTAATCACTAAAAATAGAATGTCCATAAAATCCAGCTGTACCACTCCTGGTTATATGCCCAAAGGTCTCTGTATTAGTTACCTTTTTATTGCTTACATATACTTAAAGGAGGAAAGGTTTGTATTAGCTCACAGGTTGAAGATACCATGTGTGGTGGTAGGGAAGTAAAAGTCCATTGTGGTAGAAAAAGCATGGTCTGATTGAATCCATAGTCAGGAAGCAAAAAGAAGTGATTGCAGCTCTCAACTCACATTCTTCTTTTTATTCGGTCTAAGACATCAACCACAGGAATAATATGGCCCACTTTTAGGAGGTATCACAGGAAGATGGGCTTGGGGGCTCATTGAGTCTCTTTGTCACTGTTACCAATGTGTCTGTCCTAGATAAATCTCCTCTTCCTGCTTTTTACCTTTTCTTAAATACAGTCTCTTACAGATACATCCAGAGTTTTTTTTCTTCTAGGTGATCTTAGATTCTGTAAAATCTACAGTCAGTTTTAACTATCAGAGAATCTATGGCAGCCAAGAGTATACTGCTCTTGCAGAGGACCTGAGTTCCATTTCTAACCCATATTAGATAGCTCAAAACTGCCTGTGACTACATCTCCAACTGCTGACCTCTGCAGGCAGCGGCATTCACATACACATATCCACATAGAGACACACGTGTATGCATAAATGAAATCATTTAAAAATCACTCTAAAGGCCATTGATTTGTATAATGTAGGCATACTCTCTTTGTGTATATAGGTTGCATGTGCGTGTGTGTGTTCATATACACACATGTGTATGTGCATATGTAAGTGAATAAGTTTATAGTATATATGGAGTTCAGAGATTATCATCAAGTACCTTTCCTCTATAAATCTCTACTTGTATTTGTTATTATTTAACTGTGCATGACTGTTTTGCTGTATGCCTCTGCTCCATGTGCATACCTGATGATCTCAAAGGCCAGAAGAGAGCATTGGATCCTTGAAACTGGAGGCATAGATAGTTGGGAACCTAAATATTTTTCCTGGATATAGAACCCCTATCCTCTGGAAGAGCAGACAATGCTCTTAACCACTGTCCCGACTTTAGTTCCTCTACCTTGGTTTTTAAGACAGACTTTCTCACTGAGCCTGGAGCTGACAGATTGGGTTGACTGAGCCATCAGTGAGCTCCAGGACCCCACCTCACCAACCTGTTGCTGCCTCCCAGTGCAGATGTGTGCTACCCCTCCTATGTCTTAGTTTTTTAAAAATGACTTCTTTTATTTCTTGAGATTATATTTCCTCCTTTCTTCTCTTCCGTCCGTATCCTCCCACACACTCCTCATGGCTGCTCCCTTTCAAATTCATGGGCTCTTCTATTTTTCTTGCTTCCTGCATGTGTGCGTGTGTGTGTGTTCCTAAATACACAAATGCAACCTGTCAGGTCTCTATAATATTACTCGAATGAGTATGTGTCCTGGTCTGTCCATTTTGTGTTAGAAAAGAGTTGGTGAGCTCTTCCCTAGAGAAGTCTTAATTTCTCCCATTCTAAGCATGCTTAGTTGCCTGTAGCTCTTTGTGCAGTGTTAGGCTTTGTGAGCTTTCTGCCATAAACATTGGCATGTCCACTGTTTTTGTCCTTGATCAGCTCATGTTTAGGCAGTTATGTTGGTCAGACAATGAGTGTAGATCCAGATATTACTAATAGGAGACTCAATCTCAGAGCAAATAACCTTGTCCTCTGTCCTAACAATCTTCCTGCCTCCTTTTCTGCAATGTTCCCTGAGCTTTAGGGGTGGTAGTGTTTAGTAAATGTATCCACTGGGACTGTGCTCCACAACTCTGCATTATGACCGGTTGTTTTTTTTTTTTCTGTAATGGTCTCTGTCTTGTACAAAGATAAGTTTAAACACTAGAGATAAATCCTGGTCCCACTGCTAGTGGCTGCAAAGGCTGTCCCAGCCACACATCTGTCACCTACATTCAGAGGGCCTAGTTTGGTCCTGTGCATGTTTCCCAGCTGTCAGTCCAGAGTCAGTGAGCTCCCACTAGCTCAGTTCAGCTGTTCCTGTGGGTTTGTTCATCATGCTCTTGGCCCCTTTGCTCATATTACTGCGTCTCCCTCTCTCTGACTGGTTTCTAGAAGCTCAGTCCAGTGCTTAGCTGTGGATCTCTGCATCTGCTTCCATCAGTTTCTGGATGAAATTTCTATGATGACAATTAAATATCCCTAGTGCATGAACTGGCCTTTTGGAGACCATTCTTTTTGGAGGGATGCCTTGTTCAGCCTAAATATAGGGGGGAGGGTTTCAGTCCTGCCTCAAACTGATGTGTCAGACTTTGTTGACTCCCCATGGGAAGCCTCACCCTCTCTGAAGAATGGATGGGGGTTGGGGGATAGGTATGTAAAATGGGAAAAATCTTTTTAAAAATAAATTAATTTTTTAAAAATTAAAAAAAAACAAAGAGAAGTTTCCTTTATGAGGGGTGAGGACTCCACTTATCTATATGTATAACAGCAAACATTTAGAATTTAATAAGGGATTACATTCCACATACAACTTTTACTTGAGTGCTGGTTACCCAGACTCAAGTCCTCAAGCTCATGTGGCAGGTACTTCATGCACTGTGCAATCTTCATGCCCCCAAGACGTTTTGTTAAAAGAAGAAACAGCACCAAGCTGTGGTGGCATGTGCCTTTAATACCAGTACTTGGGAGACAGAAGCAGGTGAATCTCTATGGGTTCAAAGCCAGCCTGGTCTACAGAGCTAGTTCCAGGACAGACAGAGATATACACAGAGAAACCATGTCTCAATAAACAAAGAAGAGGAGGAGAAGGAAGAAGGAAGAAGAAGAAGGAAGTAGAAGAAAAAGGAAAAAAGAGGAAGTAGAAGAAGGAAGAGGAAATGGAAGAAGGAAGAGGAAGAAGATGAGGAAGAAGAAGAGGAGAAGGAAGAAGAAACAGTAACAACAAAACTTTAATTTTTTGTGTTCCTTTTAAGGGAGTGAGAAATATGTGTACCATTAGTCTAAGACTATGCCTTTCTTCTTGTGATAAAATAATCTCTACTATAATATGTAGATAATAGGAATGTAATAGACATTTAGTGTGACAGAGGAGCCTTTCTTAACCCTTGATCTTATTAGCTCAGATGATGCTGATCTTGGAAGTAAGCAGCCTCTAAAGTCACCCCAAGCCAAAGACTTCTGACATTGTTGCTTCATAATCACAAATAAAATAATGACTGAGGAGAGTAGATGAGGGCAAGCTAGCAAAGTTTTATCGAGACAGAGTAACAGCTCACCAGACACCTCAAAGTACTCCCTACAATTTCACTCAGCACTAGTATGAAAAAAAGCTTTAGTTCTTTTTCAGAGTGAAAATATAGAACCAGGGAATAGCTTTACATATTCTACCTTGGGTGGACTTATTTTTTCCTTTAGGAACAATGAAAATTTGTGTATACAATTGATTCTACATCACTGTCTCAAATTGATATTTGAAGTTTGCTAATTATGATGAACTCTAGTTATCTGTTAGGCTGTGGTGGACATATTCTATGTATTTAAAACATCCAGATGATATTTTCAAGGTTATAAAGTTCTGCTGTTATCCATTGCCTCATTTGATACTCCCTACTCACTTGTGAAAGTCAATGAGCATGATAATTGTTAAACCTGATCTCAAATGGTCAAATTCTAGCTCCATGGTATGTGAAAATATGTTTTTCCCTGCTACTGTGAGGTAGGTGTTGTCCTAAGTCTTCTTTGTGCCCATAAAAATATGAGCAGATGTTTCATTTATCAGTGAAATGTTAGAGCCACTCTATGCTTGCTGTATTACTTTCTCTAAATCAGTGTAACTAGCAAGGTCTAAAACATAGTGCCAGAGGGAAATGAATACTCAAAATGCAAAGAATACCCAGAATGAATACATACTACAACTGAGAAAGAAATCTGTGTTGTTTGAAGTCGCTAGCCTGTTTATTTTAAAATTTGATTTCTTTTCTTTTGACGGACCAATGAGATTAAGGTTATTTATAGGAGCATCTTTGCATTAAGAGTTTGAATCTGCCTATTATAGACTCATATCTAGCTTATATTGGAGAATATAATGAGATATGAAAATTGAATCTTAGCAAGACCTCAGAGCAATCAATTCAAACCAATATGTGAAAAGTGGGTTACAGAGATATCCTACAAAAATCTAGTCTACCAAATAGATCAATAAATGAAAATAGAAGACACAGAAATATACCCATCCAACTGCACATATCTAATCTTTGACAAAGTTATCAAAAACTACATCAGAAAAATATAGCCAGTTCAGCAAATAGTGCTGTGAAATCTGTCCATACATAGAAATATTGTAATAGATTTGTATCTCCCCACTTTATACAAATTTCAATTCAAAGTTCATCAAAAGAACTTAATCTAAGATATGAAACACTAAAATTGCTAGTAGAATATGGGAAAAACCTCTACAAGATATAGGCATAGTCATGAATTTTCTGAAAAAAACTTTATCTAATAGCACAAGCAATAATCACAAAATGAACAAATAGACTTACATGAAATTAAAAGACTTGGGCACAGCAAAGGAAGCAATCAACAGAGTGACAAGAAAAAGAACAGAACATGGAAAAATTGACAACTATATGTGTTACTGGGAATTAATAGCTAGAATAGGCAAAAAAAATGTTTAGAATATTAAACATCAGATCACCAAAATACCTGTTCAATAGATGGGTAAAATAAGTGAATAGATAATTCTCAAAGGAACAAACAAATATGGCCAGAAATATTTTGAACACTGTAAGGCATTAGAGAAATGCACATTAAACTATATTGAGATTTCATCCCACCCTAGTGAGAATGACTCTCATCAAGAAAACAAATGACTGTAAATACCATTGTGGGTGTGCTGATAGAAGAACATTGCTGGTGAGAATTATACTGATGTAACCATTATTAAAATCACTATGGCTTTCCACAACAAACTGAAAATAGAATTGCCATGTGATCTAACTTTACCACTCCTGGCAGTATAGCCAAAGGCATCCAAGTCAACATAGGCAGACATAATTACCTATTTGTGTTTATAGTTGACCTATTCAAAATAGCCAACATGGGAGGGGGAGGGAATTGGGAGGAGGGGAGGAGGTAGAAATTTTTAATAATAATAATAAAAACAAAAATAAACAAAGTATCACGAAACATTGTTCACCTGCTGCAAGAAGAATCACCATCAACAAAGCCTCAGAAATCAGGAAGTATTCACTCCTGGCTTGGTTAAACAGATACTAATGAAAACAGGAGTGATTAAAATGCTGACATTCTCCCTTGCTGAGTTCAAGTGGTCTGTCTCTTCAGCAGTCAAGTTATCCAGTAGGATCATGGGCTGTACTGACCTGTTATACTCAACCACGGTAAAGCAG
>LOJH01066674.1:0-10313 GCA_001685095.1 Ellobius talpinus | reverse complement strand
TGCCTGCCTCCCTCCCTCCCCCTCTTTTTTCTTGTCTTGATCTAAATGTCAAAATCAACAGGATAGCTTCCCAACAATGTTCCTTAGAAATGCCCAAATTACAGAACATTGAACTTGTATGTGAGTGCACTGTCACATTTGTATTATTAATGCGCAAGTCCAAAAAGCTTCTTATGCCAAGCATGATGATCTGCCTAGACACCTCAGTTTGAAAGAAAAGAGTAAAGGAGCTTTAATTGCACAAGGAGATCTGGGTTAACTGTAGAGAAGAATTTCTTGCTGGAAAGGAATGTTAGGAACCAAAGTGAAACCCCTGGGGACATGAAGGAATGATGGGCAGAAGACAGGCAGACAGGAAACAGCTAGAGAGTGACTATGCAAGGATCTTATTGCTGAGATTGTGAGGAATATGTGCCCAGGAATCTGACTGAAAGGCAGTCGACATCAGTGTGAAAAGGAAAGGCAGATGACCAAGGGACTCTGCTGTCCTTTGGGCATCACAGAAGCGGGGGTGTGACATCATTTGAAGATCTTTTGAGGTTTCTCTGCTCCATACTAGGGGAAGCAGAGATCAGGGATAACTCTGCTGTACAAAGATCCACCTTAGGAATACTTCTAAGATAGGTGAACATGGATAAGAACTATTAGTGACTGCAGAGCTATGCCGTCAGGCAGGTGATTTTCTAACCACTTCTCATCACAAACAACCTGAGGAGCTTAGATTTGCTAGTCATCTTGACACACATAGAATCACCTGAGAAGTGAGTCTCAAGGAGGGCTTGTCCAGATACTATTGGTCTATGTGAATGTCCACGGGGATTATATTGCTTACACTTAGTGAGGTGGGTATCGCCAGTCCCCAGGCAGGGGACCCTAGAGTGCATTAATAGCAAAGAAAGAGAGCCGAGCACAGACATGGTGTGCGTTAATCGACTGCTCTCTGCTCTGGCTGTGGATGTAAAGTGCAGCATGTTTCCATTCCTGCTGCCTCGCCTTCTCCACCAGGATGGGTGTGGCCCGAAACTGTGGGCCATGCACCTTTCCTTTCCAACTTCCTCTCACCAGCGTGGTTTATCAGAGCAACAGGAGACTGGCCCAAGACAGGGCTCAGTGAAGTTTTCTGTTGTTGTTGCTGCTGTTTGGGTTTTCCGTTTTGCAATTGTCATTGTTAATGGTGTGAACATTAAAGCTTTGCCCCCGATCCCTACAGTCAGTGAGCAGGCCACTCTTCCTCAAGTGACTGTGTTCTCAGTCGCTATTCTAGGTACAGATATTGTTGTGTGGAGTTGCAGCTGACCACACTAATCTATTTGACTGCTAATTTGTTTACTAAGTTGTTGATCTGATTAGAAATTGTAAATATTTGGGCAAATGTAGCTTTTCATTAATTGCTCATTGCGTGCAGTTACTGATATATTTGTCTAATTTCTTTTTTATGTGATGATAATTTCAGGTTTTTAAAAAGCCTTATTAAAATGCATCCTTTATTTCCTAGAGTTAAAAGATTAGTGATTTCCCCCTTATGCATAAGAAAATGGAATAAGTCTTCCTTTGCTCCAGCTTTTGATGATGTTCTGCTCAGGAGAAAAACAAGTTTCCATCATGTAAGAATTCTCATTCAGCAGCACACTGTGTCCTCTATTCGGCCCCCAGGAAAATATGATTAAGTTAATCGCATTTCTTTGGGTATATACAAATTAGGCTCATCATACAACGTCCAGGAATTACTGTCCTCATGTTTCACAATACCGAGAATTAATTGAAATCCTTTAGGGTATATGAGGCCGGAAGTATGTCATGTTCATGGTATGGTAGGAAATAATTAGATCTGCAGTGAAGAGACACTCCCAATTAAAACTTTATGGGAAAATGATTCTGAAATTAGCTTCGAGGAAATGCAGTGGGAACAGATCAGAGGCAAAAGGCAACATTTCTCAGTTCTATTAGCAAGTGTGTTTATATTCGTGCAGGGAATCCGTTAACACCTTTAGACTGCGATGCAATTGTCTGGTATTTGAGAGACAACCAAGTCTATATCAGGCAAACAAAAGAGGCTATGGGAGACATATTTTTCTTGCAACGAGTCACAATGTTTATAGTAGTAATCTCTTACTTTCATAATCAAGTCTGTCTTCCAGTCTCACTAGGAAATATTACCTTTGCAGATAGCATTCATAGAGTTTTAAAGAAAGGTATTGGCAAATACAGAAAAGGGTTGTTCCTTAAATTTTAGAAATTATTTTTCAATTTCTCCAGTTTTATTTATTTTCTGACTTTTTAATTAATAGATTATTTTCATAAATGATGAAAAACAGTGTGCACATCTTCTTTCTCTGCTAGGTTGCTTGATACAGTTTCAAAATATTCTGAAGAAAGGATGTATATGTGGTGCCCTAATTTTTGTTTGGTTGCTTTTCTAAGAAATTCCAATATAACAACACTTCAAAAAATCCCTAATTTCTAGCATTTAAATAATACAGTTTCAGAGTTGGAAATTTAGCTCAGTAGTAAAGTATTTGCTCAGCGTATATACAACTCTGGGTTCCATCCTTAGCAACGGAAAATGAAATAGTTACCATAGTGTCAATGTTTAAAGTAGACTTGCAGTCATCAGTGGGGCGGGAGCATTTGATTCTTGGGAGGGACTCTAAGATGACAAACAAATGTCTCTGACCTGGGCAACCACAGTGCTCCCTGTGGGTAGCTGCGTGGGCAGAGGGATGCGTAGCACAGAATGAGTACAGACACTTTCTATCTGAGCCATTCCTACACCTGCCGATGGACAGCTTTAAAACAGCTTTCTGGATGGTTACTGACATTGACTTCTCTTGAGGAAAGGCTGTGTCCTCTAGGCTTTTGTCGTAATGCTCCAGTTTTAGTTTACACGGAACATCTCGTGATTTGGAGGAGACTGCCGCCCATTCATGTGCAGAATCTCAGTGCTCCACGAGTGAGCTATTAGGTACAAAGGAAAGCATTTTAAACAAATCGATTTTTCTGTGAAGAGCTTAAGTCCAAAAGGGCGTCTTTGTGAAAAAGTCAAGATCAATAGTCCTGCACCCAACTAAATTGAATCATGCCACGACTTCAATTTTATAATAATCCTAATGTAAGATAAATAATAAGCTTGCTTTGGAATCTTCCTCAATGGCTGACCTAATTTCAGCAACAGTCACCGCGTTCCTTTCATTGCACCATTTGCTGTTGACATCAGAACCACAAGCAGAATTTAAGAGCAAGAAGCATATGTTATGAACAGCAACCAAAGGCAGATGCCTGGTGTGCCTTGGATTTTATTTTTAACCTAAAGGCCATCAAAACTCAACTCTATTATGAATATATGTGTGGTAGGTAAATGAATACAAATGAAGAAAAAGGAGATTCCTGCTACTCTGTAGGAGCTGGGGAAACTATTTGAGGACCATTAATTATGTGCATTAATTATGGGTGATGATGACACTTTAAATGCATTAAACATAGCATCTTTAAAGACAACTGAGATAAGACCCTGACAATACAAGCTCAAAATCCACACTTGATCAAATGACACCAATATTGGGGATGAGATCTGCTGATGAAGACCCTTTGTGTGTGGATAATGAAAAGTTAATAGATTTGTTGTAATCTCCCATGTATCAGATGGGACACACAGACATTCATAAACAGCTACTCAAATAACCAGATGAACATGTCTTAGATTCATAACCTGTTAGGAGCCAAATGTATACCCTTGGAAAGGACAGGTTCCATTCATTGCATGTTGGAACCTACATTTACCTTTTGTAGTAAAATTGTGTGTGTGTATGTGTGTGTGTGTGTGTGTGATAATGTAGAAAGGAGAGTCAGGAAATAAATGGAACTAGAGGAAGGGAGAAAGGGGAGAGTAGCAGAGTAGATGTAAGAAATAAGGTCAAAATATTCAAAAAACCTTTTATGACCCTACCTTTAGGAAACCCACCACAGCATACAAAGAATAAATGCTGAAAATTATATAAAATAAAAAAATTAAAAATGAGTTTATAAGAAATTTCAGTTAATATTAGGAACACAAAAGTGGGGAGGGGAGGAGTCTCATTCCTCAGTGGGAAAAGTGCTTGTCAAGAAAGCATGAATACCCTAGAGCTCTAGCACATGGCAGGTCATTGGAACTAGTGTTTGGGGGCAGAGACAGGAGGATCCTTGTGGGCTCACTGGGACAGTCAGTCTAGCAAATTGGTGAGCTCTAGGTTCAGGGGACCTTGTCTCAACAATATAAGATGCAGGATCATAGAAAACACCTGGCTTCCATCTCTGGCTCCCACACATACATACATATGCATGCATGTCCATCCACATACAAATGTGCACACACATGAATGTACACAGAAAAAATACAAAGAAGTGACATGTTATTCAAAGTCTCATTATGATGAGGAGGAAAGTGTAGGCCCTATCCTGCCCTGTTAGTATTTTATGCCATCCTGTCCTGTATTACTAACTTAACAAGAACAGTCATTAGAACACACTGGGACACACAATTACAAACAAGCCTGCGTCCATTCAGTTAGCAAATTCCCAGTGCTCTGGAATTCTTTGCATTTAAAAGAGAAGAGAAAAAAAATAAAAACAGCAATTTATTTTTTCCAACCTTGGCAGGTGCTTACATCTGGCCTTGAGTGCATTTCGCTACATTTCACTGTCACACATAAAAAGCTTTTTATAAAAAGTGTAATTTGTGCATATTTTTGAAAATTAATTTGATAAAATAGTCACTGCAAACAGACTAACTCCTCCATGTTTGTCAGCCAACACAACCAAGGGAGGACTCTGGCTTTCTTTCTCCCCCTCACTCTCCTTTTGAAACAGTTGTTACTTAGATGCCAATTATGATGCATGCCTGGAAGCAGATAATTGCTAAATTAATATCAACTGTTTCATAAATCATAGGTTCATGAAAAAAATCAAGCAAAATTCTAACATGTGGGTATACATAAAATTGGCAAATAAAAGGCTAAAAACAGATAGACCTCTGAGACCTTCATTTCTTCAAAAATCAGATAGACCTCTGAGACCTCCATTTCTTTAAAAATCAGATAATTCTGTCATTATTCCTTATTAGGAAACAATTTCATAATAAATTTCTGAAATAACTAGGGCTTTCCAGTCATCTGGAGCAATATGATTGGCTCTAAAAAATGAGTGTGAAATATTTGTACATGTAATAATGCTTGAAAAATTTATTTTTAATCATCACAATGCTTAATTTTCTGTTTATAAAAATATTATGAAAGGTTGTTTTTTGCCTTGTTTTTGTTTCTAAGTCTTGCTTTGTAGCCAGACTTGTTGAGATTTTGCTTTGTCACCTAGGCTGGACTCAAGCTGACAACATTTTTTGACTTGGTCTCCTCAGTGCTAGGATTGCATGGTAACTGCTACATGCCTAACAAAAATATTTTAAGCATATATCTTGAGTTGAAAGCATGTTTGTGAAAAAGCGAGTTTTAAGGATATTTGAGGCTGGGTTTAATCAGCAGATCTTGTCATCTTCCTCCTTGTAGCACTTAATGCTATTCAATTTATTTGCACAGCTACTTTTGAATCTGGGTTATGTATCCCCACACATTTCGGGATGCTTGGAATAGAGGAAATCTCCTGGTAGCATGGTCTTATAGCCTCGTCTATCCAGGTTGTTTTTACAAGTTTCCTTTTCCAAGTCTCTTCAGTACTGCCGTTCTTGCAAACAGTAAGTACTGGCGTTCTCCAATGCCTTTGCAATTTAATTCTTCAGCTACTAATCATATGAACTGTCAACTTGATACAACCTAGAATTATCTGGGAAGAGTGTCTTGATGAGGAATTATTTACAACAGTGTGGCCTATAGACGCGTCTATCAAGGACTGTCTTGTCAAACCCAACCCATTGTGGGCAGGACCATTTCCTTGGCATGGGGGTCCTGAACAGAGTAAGATAGGTAAATGATAGCTGAGAGTCAGCAAATGGGCTACGTCGATTTATTTTTCACTGTTCTTTATTCTCAGTGCAATGTGTTAAGATGCTTAAGTTCCTGACTTCTCCTCCATGAAGAACTGGAGGACTGGCTACTCCTTGAAATGAAAGCTGAACAAAGATTTGTCTCCCCTAACTCGTTCTGTGACATGATATATAATCACAGCAGCAGAAATGAAACTAGAATAGCTACACGGTATTGTTTTAACCTTTGATTTTCTCCTGTGCTTTGCTTTAAAATCTACACCTCTTTATCTCTGATCTTTCTTTTGTTTCTGACCCAACTGGAAATCTGATACATAGATCTTTATCAAAATATACATCCCAAATGAAAACACTCATATTTACCACTTTCAATCCATGGCAATCTTTTCCTTTCTTAGTGACAATCACCATTACCACTTATTAAGAAATAACTGAACATTAAATATTGATCATATAATGGTTCATGGCTCAGAATTCTAGTCCTATATAGCTAGTATTCCCAGTCAACTTTTCAATAATTGATTTAGTGATATTGGTGCTGTGGTTTGAATATAAAATGACCCCCCAGGTGAAAATGTTCTAATACTTGGTCTCCAGTGGATGGCGCTGTTTGGGGAGGTTATGGAACCATTAAGAGTCTTACTGGAGGAAAGATGTCATTGAGGACAGGTTTTGAAGATCTCTTGTTCTCTCTCTGCTTTCTCTCATGCAGCTGTGTCTTTCAGGACATGATGGACTGTATCCCCTCTGAAATTGTTTATTAGGTAAATTTTTACCCTGCTAAGTTGCTTTTTTCAGGGAACATTATTATAGCTATAGGGATAAACTATTACCATTTGCAAGCGTTTTAATCTATTGATATCATAATTTGCTTCTTTGATGCGAGATTTCGATTGCTAAAATATTAGCAGAGTGGATATGATTCTACGTGTTATTATCTGATTTGATCAAGATAGAAACTTAGTTTAAGAATTAGTTTTGCATTTTTTTACATTGTTGTAACTACTGCTGTTCATCATTTCAGAGTAAGCTTGATAGGGTCCTAAGACCATAAAACTGTGGGTTCCTCCCTGACTCTAGGTGGGTTTGAAGACTCACAGCAACTGCAACAGAATCCTCTCTGATTTCATGCCTCTTAATGAGTTCTCTTGTGAGTTATGAACGAATGGAATTCTGTGGCTGAGAATGGTCTTGTCACCAAATGGTTTATTTCAAAGGGTTGCACCTTTGCTCTTCTACTCAAATCTGCTTTCAAGCACGACACTTGAAGAGCTAAGTTTCTGACTTGGCCTTGAATGTTTCTTTCAGCTCAGTTCTTAAGTGTCAGCATTTGGCTGGGTATCCCTACCTACAGGGCTGAACTCTCCAGAGACAGTGCTGTCAGAGGTAAATATGCTGTGGACCAGAAGGAGAGATGACACGGCTGGCTTTCCCCCACACTGGTCCAGCGAGAAAGGGTTAGAGCTGGGCCGTTAATCAAAATGAGCCTCCTTTGTGGCCCCTGTATCGCACACACTCGCAAAGCTGGTCTCCAGCTGCAGAGCATACTCAGAAAAGTTGCCTGTGTGAGAAACCAGCCAAAAATAATAATTAGCTCTCTGACATGTCGGTTTCTAATGAGTTCCTTATTTATTTTCCAATTCCAGTGTCATGTCTATTAAGTTAAAAAAATTCAAAGTGTTTCTAACATACCTCTAATATCTGTACACGCAAAAACATAGTTTATAGCTAAAACTTCTGTTCTATTGTATATTAACCCTGAATAAGTAGATAAATTGAACAACTAAAATGAGCCATAGGCAGTGAGAAACTCACATGAAATGTGAGTGTATAATAGAACACAAACTTTCATCAAAATCATCAATATACAAAATTGAACTTTTATAATTTGAACTTCTATTTCCACTTTACACAAGTTTTCATCGAGAGAATTCTGTCAAATAAACCACAGTTTTTCATGGATTTTACTCAAAACACATCTCTCCTCCTTCCCCCTTTCTTTTATTAAAGTATTAAGACGATGATTCTCAACCTACCTAATGCTGTTACTCTTTAACACTGTTCCCCATGTTGTGGTGACCCCAATCATCAAATTATTTTTGTTGCTATTTCACAATTTTGCTACTGTTATGAGTTATAATGTAAATATATGTGATTTTTCTGATGGTGTTAGCTGACCCCTTTGGGAGTTGAGAATCACTGGTTTAAGGACTTCGCATGTGTATTTATGTAGTGACTTTTGCTTTCACCCTCCACTCTGTCAACACCTTTCACCTCTCACGGAAACCATCTCAAAAAGTCCCAATCTACTTCCGTGTGTGTGTGTGTGTATGTGTGTGTGTGAACTTGATTCATATTTTGCCCCAGCATTGTTGGGAAATTATTTATTGGAGGCAGGGTAACTTTCCAGTGACTACTTCACTGAACAAAGTGACTCCCTTGTCCAGAAGCCATTAACTGCCAAAGGTCCCTTAGGACGAACCCCCTAATGATTTCACCATTGATGGTAAGGGTCCCATGAAGATACTCTCACTTTTATCAAGAGATTATACCTAAGCAGAATGTCTAGGTGATGCTTAGTTGACATGGATGGAAGTGAATGGTAAGGACACTATAACCTTATCGTCATTGAGAAAACTCAGGCCCTTCTCAAATAGAGAAATGAAATCAGAGTTCTGGTTTATGCTTGTCAGTGTTGTTCCAAGAGCATCTAATTCCAGAGTCTACAACTCAACATGGATGGTCCTTGATCAACTTCGCCTTTTCATAGACACTCAGTGTCCCACAATAACAATAGACTTTGTCTCCTCTTCTACCCTTTCTTAACTAGTCCTTATCCCTTCTGGCTTTCCTAGAAAGCCTGGAAAAGTTTTTAAAACATTTTATTTTCTAAAGCTTTGAAAAATTTAAGGAAGTGTTTCTTGGTACTAGGAGACCCCTTCATTTTCTATTTTCCTTGAGGACTCAGGCTGACACATGGACCTTTCTTTTTCCTCCCATTCTCCTTGGCTTTCTAGTTGTCCCATCTTATTAATCCCTACATTCAGGGAACTGACTGAGTCTGTTGTTCCCAGATCCCATGGTCATTGCATTATACAAAACAATTTTCATTATATCATTGATTTTTCTCTCCAAAACTATTTGGTCTATGGTCCTTGCCTTTAATGCAAGGGCTCTACAGAGGGAAGAAACCCTGTTCTTTACTGTTGGGGGAGGTGTATAGGCTGACAATACTGGGACAAGAATCCCACTGGCTAACACTCCTAAATTATATCCAGTTCCATGAATTACATGAGCCTTTATTTGGAAGTATTTTAGTTCTGAATGTCAAAATCCTGACATGAATTATTTTAGCCCCAAAGGGAAGTTTGTGACTCATGACACAAGGAAGAATTGAGTGATCAGATGACTAAGAGGACTGACTCATTTGGAACCGAAAATATCAGGGGCAGAAGGTCATCAGAGTGTTTCTTCTTTATTTCTTGGGACTTTGCTTGTCAGCTTGATGGTCCAGTCCTGTAGATGCCTTTCTCCCAATTCCAGAAGTTGGTAGTTTCAGAATCTTATGGCAGAAACCACTTGTTTGTTTGTTTGTTTGTTTGTTTGAACATCACAGAGAGGTCACCTCTGCAACTCAGGTTCATTTTTGAAAATCATCCAGTACCCTAATATTCCTGGCTTGGGTTGGAGCTCATTTCTTGATCATTTGATCTTAGTCAGATTGACATAAAGCTATGTAGAAGCTTGCTGGCCTTGAGAGAGTCATACATATAGCAACGAGGAGGAAATTGTAGAGGAGGTAAGCATGTTTTCCAACACATTAAAAGCTCACTATAAGCAACAGTGTGTTCCCACTTGTCAGAGAAGCACTCAGTATATCTTGCTTCTGGTACTGTATTTCCCATTGCCTGTGATATCTGTATCCACTCAGCACAGTTGTGGAAGTTCCCAGAACTTTTTCTCAATGTCTTCCTGGGTTGAAAGGGCTAACATAGGTTCCTGCCTGTTATGATCTAAGAACTGTCCACCAAGATGAGATCCACAAAACAGGTTGCCATGGTTGAGCTACCTGGAAAAGTTAATAACATAGTATGTGTGTCAGGAATTTTCTTTGGGATGCCATTTTTGTATTTGTTTTGCATCCTACAGGGACATTTGAAACTGTAGAAATTCTCATGCTGATAAGTTACATGTACTAATTATTAAAAAGAGTTAGAAGAAAAGATAAATGGTAGTGCAAGGCAAGTATTGTATAGTGATTGAGGGAGCAGGCCTGCTTTTTGTCCCGCCCGGCTCCTGCATGCCTAGCTTATACCCCGAAATAACAACACACAAATTGTAT
>LOJH01066672.1:0-10314 GCA_001685095.1 Ellobius talpinus | reverse complement strand
GAGAGAGAGAGAGAGAGAGAGAGAGAGAGAGAGAGAAAGAGAGAGAGAGATGCAAATGGATGGGGTGGAGACCCCATCCCTGCTAGGTGAGAAAGAGAGACAGAGACAGAGAGACAGAGAGAGACAGAAAGGCAGAGATGCAAATGGATAAAGGTGGAGATCCCACCCTTGCAGGGCAAGAGAGAGACAGAGACAGAGAGACAGAGATGTAAATGGATAGGGGTAGAGACCCCACCCCTGCTGGGAGAGAGAGAGAGAGATTCAAATGGACAGAGGTCTCTCTCTCTGCCTGATGCCTAAAGAACAGGTTGTAAGCTCCAGCACCATGTATGCCATACCTGCTGCCATGCTCCTCCATGATGATCATGGACTAACCCTCTGAAACCATAAGCAAGCCCCTAAGTGCTTTATCTTTTAAATTGCCTCAATCATGGTGTCTCCTCACAGCAACAGAACCTTAACTAAGACAACACCCACACCCTGTCTCTGTCTCAGAATAATTTACTCTAGCATGGAAATAGGGGTTCATTTTTCTCATTTATTAGAGTGGCTTGCAGGTTGCAGTCCTGTTAGTAAAAAAATTAGCTGTCTCCTAAACAGAAAGACCAAGAGTCTGGTAGTTGATCAATCCACTAAACTGGATGCCTGAGAAGTATCAATCTAATGCTGAGTTATGGGAACTGAGATGCTGGTCCTCAGTCTATGCTGAAATCCCAAAGAAGAAGGTTCTAAACCAGTGAAGAAATGCCTTGGGACAGGGTAGATGAGCTTGCCAGCAAGAGTGAGGGCAAGCATGCAAAAGGCAAAGCTTCCTTTTTACATGTCCTTTTATGTGGGCTACCACCAGAAGGGCTCTAGCAGACTGCAGTAGTCAAGCTGACAGCCACGCTTACTCGGCAAGCTCCCTAAGCACTGAGCAATCTTCCTAGCCATGTCCAGTTTTGTGGGGCTTTTTGTTTTGTTTTTAAGACAACGTTTCTCTGTGTAGCCCTGGCTGTCCTGGAACTCACTTTGTAGTCCAGGCTAGCCTCGAACTCACAGAGATCTGCCTGCCTCTGCCTTCTGAGTGCTGGGATTAAAGGCATGAGCTATAAGGTGTTTGTTAATCACCGCTTTAAAGCATTGAGAATAGACATACCCAGTGCTGATGAAGCTGTGTAGCTCTATACACAGGCTAAACATCCCCCAACCCGAGGGCTTATGGGCTTGTTTCACTTCTATCAGCTGAATCATGCTTCCAGTTTTCTCCCATCAAGCCAGTATTGTCAAACACCTAGTTTTTTGTCAGTCTGATGCATATTTGAAATAATTTCTCCTTGGCTTATTTCACTTTGAAATGCTTTATTTTTATCAACATGTGCAACCTGTATAAATTAATAAGGTTCGGTGCAATAGTCCAACACATACACACAGGGTGCACTGATCAAGTCCGGTTTCCCTCTGTCTGTTCACCCCATTGCTACTTCTGCCATCTCCGTTCTATATTCAGGATATTGTCTTGAGCTTTACATGTGGGAAAGAACACATGACTATCTTTTTGCATCACATTATTCCACATAGCATATTATGCTCCAGTTTGTCCATTTCATCCCATTTACCAGTTTTACAGAAGATGCTTACAGGAATCCTACATCCTAAAGCAAAAGACGGTTACCACATGAAACTATAAAACCCACTGGTAGATACTCAAGAGAGAAATAGAAACTTATTGGTATAACAAACTACCAAGCCACAAAGACGAATAACGAGGGAGACTGGAACAAAGGACATCCAAAGAAAACTTAAGACAAAAACAATAACAGAAGTTAGGCTGCTTCTAGCCACAGTAACTTTAAATGTAAGTAGATGAAATTTCTCAATTGAAAGATTCAGACTGGCTGAAGAAAGTGGAGTTCCAACAATATGCTGCCCACAGGAAACTCACCCATGAGTGAAATCCTACACAGACCAATAAGGAAAAGATAGAAAAAGATACTTTGTTCAAATAGAAACTCAATGTGTCCAAAAGTAATATGCACACCCCACACACATATAATAAATACATGTAAAAATAAAATAAAATTAAGGCAACACATGACCTTTTGTCTACTTGGCAAATGAAAATGCAATAAAAAGGGCTCTTGAGGGAGAGACCCTGTTTCAAAATAATAAGGTAGAAAGCAATTGAGAAAAATAACCAATGTCTTGTCACACACACACACAACAATAAATGTGCAGTGTGTGCAGACACACATATAATACAAAGCCAAAGAAATTGCTAGTTTCAAATAAAGGAAAAACTCTCAATGTGAAGTATGACACGTAGTGAGAAGACAGAGCTCAATGCTGTCTGCAACAGGTCAGTGGCCAGCATCTTGAGTCCTGAGCATCTATCTGCCTACAGAGAAGTTTGTCTAAAACCTAGAAAGCAATGGCTCATTAGCAGAGTTAAGGAACGGATTACAAGGGCGCACTCTTCACTGAGGTCCCAGGAGTTGACTGATAGAAGTCTTGCACGTGTGAGAAGAGTGCCTGTTCTGTTTAGTGTATTTTAGTACTTAGTTTGTGCACGTGTGTGTACATGTGTGTACCATGCCTGCGGAGACTAGAAGAAGATGTCAGATGCTCTGGCAGTAGAGTAACACATGGTTGTGAGTCACTATGTGCATGCTGGGAACAGAGCCTGGGTCCTCTGGAAGTGCAACAACTGCTCTTAACCACTGAAGCTGTCTCACCAGATCCTGTCCTGACTGGTTTTTATTGTCACCTTGATGCGACTTACAGTCACCTGGCAGGAAAGAACTTTAATTGAAGAATTGTCCAAATTAGATTAGCTTGGCACAACGTCTGAAAGGGATTGTGTTGATTTATGATTGATGTGGGAGGTCCCAGGCCACTATGGTCCGCACCATGCCTAGGCAGGTGGCCCTGGGCTGGATAAGAAGGCTAGTTGAGTAAGCCAGAGAGTGGCCCAGCATGGTTCCTGTCTCCAGGTTCCTGCCTGAGCTCATGCTCCAACTTCCCTTGGTGACCCAGAAATGTAAGCCAGAATACACCCTCTCCTCCCCAAGTTGCTTAGGTCAGAGTGTGTCGCCACGACACAGAGAAGTAACTGGCACAGGCCTTATACTGAGCCATGCCCCACAGCTTCCTCAAAACACAAATTCAAGTGTTTCTTACACAAACCAATCTGTGCTCAACACCTGCTCATCCAAACAGAGACCAACAAGAAGTCCCCACCATCAGACTGGCCAGCATCAACACCTTGATAGCACTCGGGCTGAGTGTGAAAACACGTGAAGGGGCAGAGACTCTAGAGGGCTAAAAACCACATGACCCTTTGACACCTCACTTTCACTTTTAGACATTTATTGTGCAGAGATTCCAGCCAAATTCCTCCTTGATTATGGTCAGTGTTGCATATTAATCACCTATCCTGTGCCAGGCACTGTAAAAGGTACGAGCCCACAAAAGATGCCTGGCTCAGCCCATCTCAGCATTGCTTTGAAATCTAATCTGTTGAGTGAAATTGAACTTAGGTTTTCATGCAATTGGTGAAGTCACAAGTCTCAGAAAGGGGAGCTCAGAAAGCTCCCAGCAAGTGGCTGAGCAGAGCCTTGAACGGATGCCTGCCTAACTCTAAGAAAAGAAAACTTATGCTGGTGTAGGTTATATGTTCCCACACGAGAGCCCCGCAACCAGGAGACAGAAACTATTCCCCAAAACTCTGGGAAAACAACCCAAAGTGTCCAGTTGGCAATAAAGGAAATGTATTAGCAAATTTTACAATCTGTCTTGTCTGTCTAGGTACACATATGTAGTGTTCTGAGTGAGAAATGTCCCCCACAGACTCATGGATGTGAACAGCTAGTCCCCAGTTGGTGGCTCTGTTTGGGGAGGTCATGGAATCTTTATGGGGAGAGCCTGCTGGAGGAAGCAGTCACAGAAGGTGGGCTTTGGGGTGTATACCTTACCCCACCTCCTGTTCTCAGTCTTTCATCTTCCTGTGTGGATGAAATGTGACCAACCAGCTTCCTGCTGCTGCCACACCACACCATAATTCCCCACACCTATGTGCTCGGTCCCTCTGGAGCATCAAGCCAAAATAAGCTCTTCCTCAAGTTGCTTTTGGACATGACACTTTATCACAGTAAGAGAAGAATAATAATACAGTACGCATATGTAAATACATGTAAATGTTTAATGCAAGGTGATGTTTTAAAATGTTTCATTACAAGGCTGGAGCTGGGATTCACTGATAACATTTGTTTTGTGTTTGAGAGAGCCCAAGTCAGATCTTCAGCCCCAACCACTCCCAATGGGCACCGTCTTTTCATTATTTCCAATTAAATCACATGGGCCTTGTCTTAAGTATAACAGTTACAAGAGAAGAAAGGTCTGTGTTTATCTGTGACTCTTCCTTCTCCCCATCCTGTCCCCAAAACATCCCCTGGGAGAAGCACAGTTAAGTCAGGCCATTTCTTAAGGCCATGGATCAGCAGACATGGATCTACACCAGTTGCTTTGAAATGCTAATTGATTGTCTTTGCATTTGTTCTTTTTAAAGAAGTATTTTATTATGATTTTAAATTATGTGTGTGTGCATGCACACAGGTGCCGAACCATGCATGTGAGTGCAGTACCTACAGAGACCAGAAGAGGGCACTGGATTCTCCTGAAGCTGGAGTTCCAGGCAATGGTGAACTTCCTGATGTGGGTGCTGAGAACTCAACTCTGATCCTCTGCAAAAACAGCATGTGCTTCTAACAACTGAGCCATCTCTTCAGCCCCTGTAGCTGTGTTTTGTGAGTGAGTGCAGATCGAGCCACAGAGGGCATCCTGGGGCTTGGGTTTGGACTCTCATAAAATCTTGCTAGAAGGGCTAATGGTAGGTGCACATCTCGGGGGAAAGAGGCAAGACAGTATCTTGATCAAGGCACCATGGCACAACTTGACAGGTGAATGAGCAAGAGTCTCTGGTCCACCCTGATCCAAATTCCAAGTATGTTCCACCCAGGCTGCTGCCCCACTGGGAAGGGTTCCCACCTTGCCATAGGTCGGGGCTGTGGGACTATAGGAAGGACAGATAGACTTTCTGTCCTGGCCAGGTGTGGCCCCTGCTGATGCCATGTATCCCCCCGTTTCTCCCCAGTGCAGAGGTAGCTTTGAGGGATCCTCAGAAACAGAAACAGGAAGGGATGCTGGCAGTGAGGGCAGCGGATTGAAGGGAGCCGAGACTACAAGAGCACAGGAGAGACCGTGGACCAAGTGCGGCCTTCTGACCTGGCCTGAAGTCCACAGCCCACGTCGGGGCCTGGGAGGTCTGAAGGTTTAGAAAGCATGGCAGAGAGATGGCAAAGTGACCTGATCCGTCACTCCTCCCTCCCAGCCAGCTTTCTTGGACCTGGCTCTGTGGGGGTTTCTCGGGATCCTCTAGCCAATAGACTGTGGCACTCGTGGACCCATGCATGTGTTGGACCAATGCACATGTCAGAACTGAGAACCCTGGGCCTCCTGTGGTGCTTCTTTGCAACTCTGAAACACTCTGTCCAGGCCCTGTGGAAGAAAGGAGCCTCCTGCCTGTCTTCTTGAGCCGAGGTGGTCTTTTTCTGCCTTCAGACTTGGCTTCTGCATCAGCCCTTCCAGGGCCACCAACTTGTCAATGTTCAAACTGGTCTCGTCTCACCAGTCCCCGGGGTCTCCAGCCTTCAGGCCGTGGATCTTGGGACTTCCCAGCCTCTGCAAGCACCCGAGCCAATCCCTTATCATGAGTCACACATGCTTGCACACATATACATGCACACACACACGCACACACACACACATGCACACATGCACACACACATGCACACATGCCCTACTGCCTCTGTTTCTCTAGAGTACCCTGACTGATAAAGTTGCCTTCCACTAGCCTTTGCTGGAAGATCCAGCCTTGCTCAGTAGTCCTGCCCCTGCCAGGCTCCTATGCCGGCTGCCCTGGTGGTCATTCTGATGTGTCTCCTGCTTACCCTCAGCCTGTTTGTGTCTCACACACACCCCTAACAACATTCTCAGGCCTCCAACCCAGTTCCCATGTTCCCACCATAATTCTGTGCTACCCTCCTGCCTGTCAGACTCCAGCTGACTCAACCATGAGAGGGAATGAGGTCAAGTTGGCCAAGGAGAGCCCTGACCACTGGATGAGAAGCTTCCCTTTTCTTCTGGGTCTCATTGCCAAGTGGCTAAGTGTGTGACAGGGAACTTCCAAACACCCACCTGCCCAGGTACCATAGTTGCCACTAGCCTGTGTGTGTGTGTGTACGTGTGTGTGCTTGCACGTCATGAACGTGCCTGTGATCATGTATGTATGTGCATGTGTATTTGTGCATGTGAGTGGGCATGGGAACTAGTGGTGGGGGCAGCTGCAAACCTCGCCACCACCAGCCCGTCCTCTACCAAGCTAGTGGATGGTGGAGAGCTTACAGGCTGCCCTCATTAATATTTATGACAGAGAGAGGAAGTTGCATAAATCTTCCCTGATACTTAATTAAACCAAACTTCGTTTGATTTCCCCTCTTTCTGCCTCACCGAGTGTGGCCAGCATGCCTATTAGATGCTCATCCTCGCCTGGTGGCTGAGGCTAGACAGAATCCACCTGCTGTGGCACACACCCTGACCCCTCCAGCATCAGAGGAGTGCAAGAGCCTGGTAACCATGACAAGCCCTCAGCAGACTCTCTGTTTGCGAATTTGGCCTGGTGAGAAGTAGAGACCTGATGGAGCCCAGGACAGATGCCCCTTGGGACAGCAGAGAGAAGGGACTGAGACCTCCCACCCTTTTTGCTGCTCACACAGGGAAGATGCTGACCTTCACAGCCTCTGAGGAGTAACTGGGTCCCATAGACAGAATGACACGGACTGTGTTCCCCCAGCCCTCCTCACTCGCCATCCTGGCACCGTAGCTGAGACCCCTGACATGAGCCCCGTCGGAGCTGGGTGTCTCCCTGCACTCTAGGAGCTGCTTAGCACCGGGCTGACATATCTTTGATGGGGCATCATATACAGGAAGCAGCTTGACCCCTGAAGACCCCTCTTAGCGTGGGATTGACACCAAGCATTGACTTTGCTTCAGGCTTATCCACAAATCTCAGCCAATTTTTATTAAAGAGCCGCGTGTGGTGTGGAACATGCCAGGGAGACAGCCTTATTTATAGATCTTGATCGGCAGAGAAGAGCCCACGCTTGCTTCCGCTGGTGCCCCAGCTTGCCTCCCTCCACCTCAGGTGGGAGGGGTGATTGGCAGGTTCGGATTCTCACTGCTTGCTCCCCCTCACAGTACAGCTGCACAAGACACATGGACCCAAGTGCAGACAGACACATAGACATGAACTTGTAACAGGCCCATACACATTCTCACACACATATAGAGACATACATGCACATACACATGCGTGCGCAAATACACACATTGCTGTGAACTGAACTGTGACACCTCCACAGAAACAGACATGAACCTGGAATAGACATGCACACAGACATACAGACACACACACACACATTGCTGTGGACTGAACTGTGACACACCCCCATTCATGTTGAAGATCTAAACTCCCTACCTTTACACACACATACATAATGTGGTTGTTTTTAGAGTTAGGGCCTTTGGGAAGTAATGAAGGTTATAGGACATCGTACGGATGGGGATTTACTCTAATAGGTTCGGCGTTCTTATTAAAGGACAAAACATAGAATGTTCCCTTTTCTCCTCGTCCTCATCCCCACCCCTGTGTGTGAAAGGACAGCTCAAGGGTGAGCAAGGACCCAATGAGAGGGCGGCTGCCTGCGAGGAGGAGGAGAGCCCTCAGTGCGATCTGAGCATGCCTGTGATGCGACTTGGGCCTCAAGACTCCAGAACTAGAAAGTGAATGCCTACTGCCTGAAACATCCTGTGCAGCCCAGGCTGAGCCCAAGACAGGTGCACACAATTAGGCACAAGTGTGTGAACACCACTACAGATGCAGTTCACACAGGCATGAAGACAGCATGAGTTTACTGGACTTGCCCTTTACCCATGAATGATGTCAAGAGATAGACTGGGGACTTCCAGTTCAGGTAGTGGAAGGGACTTCCTGCAGAATGGCATTAGCCTCGATTGGTGCAGCTGGCATCCTAATGCTTACTGTGAGTCAGGCTTCCCACTCTCTGAAACACAGGGCACACCATGGAAGGAACTGTGACATTGGGTACTGTACCCTGGGTGACAGCACTGGTAATAGGCATGTACGGCATGAGCCCAGGGCTGTGGCTGAGCAGGGTTTTGCCCATGGGCATGAGTGGTGAAGATGATACAGAAGGTCTCAGTGCCAGTCAAGCACCCCAAAGCCTGATCAGAAAGCTCCCCAGATTTATAGGCCTAGTCTGCAGTAACTTTGACAATTAGCAACCCAGGCAAGATCTTAACTGGCCAACCCAGGAGGGAAGGGAAATTTATGTGGCAGAGCAACTGTATGCCATCAGGTGGGCTAGGGGACAAGGACCTTCCTGCTCTGAAGCAGGTGGCCTGGCTCAGACTGTCAGACGATTGGCTGAATCATGGTCAGGATGAAAAGGTTTTGCTCCAGGGTGGGGTTGGGGGTACAGAGGGTTCTGAAGGGACATGCAGATTCCTGCCCAGTACACTTGTCCCAGGAGGAGGAATAGTCACTGGTATTCCTCTGGCTTCTTGTCCTGAGCTCTGGGCATGAAACTTGATGAGTTACACCAGGGCTGCTGGCTCTGGGGACCCCAAAATGGGAGGGAGGATATGGTAAGGCCAAGCTGTCAGCTTCCCTCACAAGAAGAGCTGGGAATCCCAGTCCCTAGACACATGCTGCACATTCAAGGTCTATGTGATTTCTACTTCTGTCACCAAGACAGGTGAGGTTTGGAGGACCCCAGTATCACGGCCCTGAAGCCTCAGGGTTCAGGGAGGTCTGCAGGTGACAGGAGACACTCAAATCCAAAGCAAGAACCAGGCTCAGGCTCTGGGGGTACAGATGACAACAGGAAGGGCCAAGAACTGTGTTCCCACCCAAATGGACCTTTCGTGGTTGTAATGGCTGTTCTTGGTTGTCAGCTTGACTACGTCTAGAATTAATTAAAACTCAAATGGCCAGGCACACTTGTGAGGAATTATTTATTAATTAAGTCATTTGAAGTAGAGAGAGGGGGAAAGAGTGAGAGAGAGAAAGAGAGATTTATTCGGTAAGTCCTGTTCTTCTAGAGAATCCTGACTAATATAGATTTTGGTATCTAGAGCAGGGTATTGCTATGGCAGACCTGACCATGCTGTTTTTGGGGAGAATTGTTCAGGATTCTGGAACTTTGGGCTAGAAAAGTCATTGAGTGTTGCGTGATTGGGAGATAAGTCACGAGTGTTCTGTAGGAGCTTGGGAGATGAGAATGTTGAGAGCAGTGCAGACAGAGGCCTGGTTGGGGAGTTTCAGAGGGAAGCACAGACTCTACCAGGTGAAGAATCTCTGCAAAGGAGCGGCGGTGTCTGGCCAGCTGGAGCTGAAGAGTTGGCTGTTATTAACAAGAGACCAAAATCATTGAGGTGAAATCTTCTGGAAGTGTTTTCTGAGAGTCAGAACACAGAAGCTGTGTTCCAGAGGTGGCCAAGCTTGTACCTTGTGCTGGCAGCCAAACTTGTTATGTAAGAGTCACTAAGGTGGTACTGGTACTGTGAAGGGTCAATTGTGTTGGCTAGTGTTTATGTCAACCTGATACTAGCTAGAGTTGTGTGAAAGGAGAAGTCCTCAACTGAGCAAATGCCTCCATAAGATCCAGCTGTAGAGTGTGTTCTTAATTAGTGATTGCTGCGGGAGGGCCCAGCCCATTGTGGGTGGTACCATCCCTGGGCTGGTGGCTCTGGGTTCTACAAGCATGCTGAGCAAGTCATGGGGAGCAAGCCAGTAAGCAACACCCTCCATGGCCTCTGCATCAGCTCCTGCTCCAGGTTCTTGCCCAGTTTGAGTTCCTGTCCTGACTTCCTTCAATGGCGGACTATGGTGTGGAAGTGTAAGCCAAGCAAGTAAACCCTTTCCTCCACTATTTGTTTTTGGCCACAGTGTTTCACCACAGCAATAGAAACCCTAACTATGACTTTTAAAAATGCTGCAGGATCCCTGGCGGCAGTAGGCAAGCAGAAATGCCAGAGCAGTGGCCGGCGGTGTTGGTGGGCCATGCGGCAGCAAGCAACGGGCTCTGGGACAGCCAGTCCCAGGCAGGGATGGCTGCAGATCCCCGAGCAGTGGCCCGAGCAGTGGTGGCGGGCAGGAGACAGAGACATGGATAGGCACGACATGCAGAGTGAGGT
>LOJH01066671.1:0-10314 GCA_001685095.1 Ellobius talpinus | reverse complement strand
GGACTAGAAAGGGAGGGGGAGGGGGAATGGGAGGATGGGGAGGGAATTGGGAGGTGGGGAGGAGGTGGAAATTTTTTTAATAACAATAAAAAAAGAAAAAAAATAGAGTTTTGATGATAAAAAATAAAATAAGGAAGTGTGACACAGCTAGAACCCGTGAGTTTTTATTGAGGAGCCCTATAGACTGTGCCTTAGGTTAATGATTAAAAAAACAACTGAGTCCCAGCAGCCCATCTAGTTTAAATTCTTCTCATCTTAATGTTGGGAGATGGACTGGAGGTTTTGGAGTGAATCATAACTGAAACAAAGCTTTGAAAATAAAGTTAGACTAAGTTTTTTTTTTTTTAAATATCAGGTAAAACACCCAAGAAGACAATCTAAAGTTTTAGGAAGGCACATAGTTGAGTGAGGAACACTTTAAGATCAGGGAACAAGGACAAAGCGGCCCACTTATTACTAGCTGATACACTTTCCTTGCTAGGATTGGTTGGTGATCAAAGATGATGATTAATTCCTTATGCCCATTTTTGCCCTCAATCTGATACAAAAACTATTGATGAGTGTGTATACACCATAAAGTTTTAAGATGGAGCTGACTGATTCTTTTTCATATTTAAAAGTTTAGATTTGTGATTCTTTTAAGATTCCTTATAATATTACCCTTTAAGATAAGTAATAAAGTGATCGATCGGTCCTTTCTTTGTAATTGCAAAATGCAGCTTGCCAGTAAGAGAAATATTTTACTTGTTTATACACTATTAATTTATAACAAGTTGCTTGGGTATAAATCTACATGGGTTCTTGGGATAATTTGTTTTTCACCTGTAATACTTAAAATGTTTAATCATGTAAGGAATATGGAAAACATGCTGTGTTTTACTTGTATTAATTGTAATCATTAAAACTTGAAAAACAGATGTAACCACTTGTATTAATTGTAATCATTAAAACTTGAAAAACAGATGCAACCACTTGAAAAACAGATGTAACCACACTGTAATTTTTATATTGCTTGAAAGATTTTGCTGGGGTATATAAACTGTAGGGAAAAGAATAAAGATAGAGTTAAAATGAGTTAGAAGGAAAACATCAAGAATAAAGATAGAGTTAGAAGAAAAACATCAGGAATGAGAGAAGGAAATCACCAGGAAAATAAAGAATAAAGAGAAGGCAAAAGAAGAATAAAGAAAAGGTCTGAAGGAAACCCTCAAGAGAGTGTGAGTGTCCTGCCCCTAACCCTCTCAGATAAAAAAGTCTTAGTACTCAGACTCCATGGATTCCCATAGAGGCCTGCACTGCTGGAGGCTGGGCCCCAGGCATTGGAAGTGAGTCAGCTATGTCAGTTGCTGTTTTTTGTCTTCTGTTCCCATCTTAGAATTTACCCTCTTATCACACTACTGTCCTTTTAGTGGAATTTAGGGTAAAGAAAAGAATTATATGTGACTTTATTTGGACAAGAGAAAAATCTTTAATCCAAATAAAACATTAGGTCTCTCTCTCTTTCTCTCTCCCCTCCCCCCCAGACATACTAGCATGGAGGTCAGAGGACAACTTTTGGAAGCCAGTTCTCTCCCTTTACCATGAGTGTTCTGGGAATTGAATTTAGGTTGTTGGACCTGGTGGCAAGTATATTTACTGTTGGGAACTGCTGACCCTCAGACCCTGAACTTTTTATGATCCCTTGCCTGCTGGAGTAAACAACTTGTTTTCCTATGCTTGCAGCTGCTCTGAGCATGAGACCCTTGTGAGTTCCTGATGGCAGGGGAGTGGTTTCAGGTGGGCTTGCAGCAGAAAAATCCTGAGACCTAGGGTGTGGCCATTAGTCAAGGAGAGCCCTATATAAGCTGCCCTGGAACACANTGGAGTAAACAACTTGTTTTCCTATGCTTGCAGCTGCTCTGAGCATGAGACCCTTGTGAGTTCCTGATGGCAGGGGAGTGGTTTCAGGTGGGCTTGCAGCAGAAAAATCCTGAGACCTAGGGTGTGGCCATTAGTCAAGGAGAGCCCTATATAAGCTGCCCTGGAACACAATAAAGTTGGCATTCTTGTTTCAAGAGTGAACCATATCTCTCTGTTTTTTAATCCCCAGACCCTTGCCTGATCGCAGTTCCAGGTGGTGCAGACGCTACAATTTACTACATTGAACAATCCAATGGGATCTTCTTATTTATTATAAGCAGGTCATCTCACTATGTAGCCCTGGTTGATCTAGAACTTGCTGTGTAGACAAGGCTGTCTTTGATCTCATAGAAATCTACCTGCCTCTGCCTCCTGGGATTAACTTCTTAAAAATTTTTCTATGAACATAATTTTTATCCTTCTTGGGTAAATAAGAATAGAATTTCTGGGTTATATTATATGGTAAATAGTGTAACTTTTAAGAAAATTGCCAAAGTATTTTTCTTTTTTAAATTTTATTTATTACTAAATGTTTCTTATGTCCTGACTGCAGTTTCCCCTCCCTCCTCTCCTCCCATCCCCCCCCCTTGGCCCTTCCCCCATCCACTCTTCCGTTTCTGTTCAGAAAGGGGCAGGCCTCCCATGGGTATCAACAAAGCATGACATATCAAGTTTCAGTGAGACTAAGTACCTCCCTTGTATTTAGGCTGTGAAAGGCAATCCAGTGTGAAGGATAGGTTCCTAAGAGTCTGCTAAAGTATTAGGGAGAGCCCCTGCTCCCATTGTTAGGAGTCCCACAAATAGAACAAGCTACACAACTGTCACGTATATGTAGCCTCCAACCCAAGGAAGTTAGTTAGCTACACCCATGAAAACATAGGCAATAGATAATCCCACACCAGCAGAACCCAAAGAAGGGAAACATATACACATACACTACCACCACCACCACCAATAAATAACAGGAATTAACAATCATTGGTCATTAATATTTCTCAATATCAATGGACTCAATTCTTCAATAAAAAGACACAGGCTAACAGAGCAGATAGGAAAACAGGATTCATCCTTCTGCTGCATACATAAAACACACCTTAACTTCAAAGACAGACATTACCTCAGAGTAAAGAGTTGGGAAGAGATTTTCCAATTAAACAAACCTAAGAAGCAAGCTGGTGTGGCCATCCTAATATCTACCAAAATAGACTTCAAACCAAAGTTAATCAAAAGAGATGGAGAAGGGCATTTCATATTCATCAAAGGACAAATCCACCAAGATAATGTCTCAATTCTGAATGTCTATGCTCCAAATACAAGGGCACTTACATTTGTGAAAGAAATATTATTAGAGCTTAAATCAATACAGAATCCCACATATTAATAGTGGGAGACTTCAACACCCCACTCTCACCAATGGACAAGTTGACCAGACAGAAACTAACTAGAAAAAATGGATTTAACAGGTGTTATGATTCAAATGGATCTAACAGATATCTACAGAGCATTTCACCCAAACACCAAATAATATATCTTCTCAGCATCTCAGTGAACCTTCTCTAACACTGACCACATACTTGGTCACAAAGCAAGTCTTAACAGATACAAAAAATTTGGAATAACCCCCTGTTGTCTTATCAGATCACCATGGATTAAAGATGGAGTTCAATAAAGTATTATCTCCTCCTCCTCCTCTTCCTCCTCCTCCCCCTCCTCCTCCTCCTCCTTCTTCTTCTTTGAGACAGGGTTTCTTTGTAGCTTTGGAGCCTTCCTGGAACTTCTGTGGACCAGGCTGGCCTCAAGCTTACAGAGATCCACCTGTCTTTGCCTCTTGAGTGCTAGTATTAAAGGCATGTACCACCACTGCCTGGCTCAACAAAGTATTTTCAAAAACAACTAAACTATGTCATACCCCAGCTAGCAATCTGGGAAGTCAATACTTCTGTCTTGTCCTTGGCAGCAATATTGAATTACAGTCATTCGAATCAATGTGTAGTGGAATCTTATTGAGTTTGCAATCTGTATATCCTAATGGTTATTGCTGTGTATTTTGTTGGGGGAGGTCTTGAGGACCATTCTCAGGTCTGGTGACTTGCTAGGAGGACTCACAGCTTTCAGCGTATTGCCTTACAGTTCTAAGGATTACACAGAGAGAACTCAGAATCTAGCACAAGGGAGAGCTACTCAGGCTGAAGGTTGCTGGGCACCAGGTGCTAGCTTCCTGGAGTCTTGCATTGGCCTTACAGAAGATCAGCTTAATTCCCCCAACAAATGAAAGACTGTCTGGTAGGGAATCTCAGCAGGGTCAGTTCTTAGGGTTCTCCTCCTCCCCTCCCAGCTCTGTCTTTTCTCTTTTGAAGCACAATTAATAAAAACTCAGACAGATATTGGGGTTCAACCTGAAGATCAGACAAGCAAAGTAGTCAGCCACTGGCTCTTAATTCAACCTCCGTTCGAAAATAATGATCCTGCCTCCAGGAAACCTCAGAATGATACTGAGCCTGAGAGCTTCATGTCAAGGTTTTCATGCCAAACACATTCACCGGATGAGCCATCACCCTGGCCCCTCACCTTTAAATTTAACTGCATAGTCATGAGACACTCTCCAACTTTGCAAATCTTCATTTCCTTGGGCTAATTTTAGCACTGATTGGTTTGTTCTTGTAGCTCCTGACAAACTCAAAAGGACAGGGAAGAGGTAGGGCATCCTGAGGTCTCTTTGCTTATCACAACTATATATTTTTGTCACTGTAATAAAAAAGCACTCATTACCTGATCATTTTGGATGACAAGAGCCACAGGAAGGTAGTGAGTTGGGCAATGAATACTCACCTCAAAACTTGGCTTCACTTTTGCTAGCAGGTTCATGAATAGATAGCAAGGTTTAGGTAGCAGTGAAAAGAATGCCAGTCTCCAGACCAGCTACTTTGTAAGAACTACATTGTAGACCCTGTCCCTTGACACTGAACAGTGTGTACACATGGTGGACCTTGTTCTTGACACTGAACAGTGTGTGCACATGGTGGACCCTGTTCATGGCAATGAACAGTGTGTGTACATAGTGGACCTTGTCCTTACAATGAACAATGTATGTATGTGGTGGGATGTCTTCTTGGCAATGGACAGTGTGTGCACATGGTGGACCCTGTACTTGTCAATGATGTGTGCACATGGTGGACCCTGTCCTTGTCAATGAATGATGTGTGCACATGGTGGACCCTGTCCTTGTCAATGAATGATGTGTGCACATAGTGGACCCTGTCCTTGACAATGGACAGTGTGTGCACATGGTGGAGCCTGTCCTTCCAATGAATAATGTGTGCAGGTTTTGGTGTATTTTCTAAATGCTTTCATTTCTCTCTCTGAGGCCTCCTTCCTTTCCCTATTTCATCGCACATTTCTACCTTCCCCTTTATCAGAAAGTCAAGAAGTAGCTTTACTGTTTGTAAGAATGATCGTTAAGCATTGTGCCAGTTTGAGTTTGTCTTTGACTTTCTATAGCCCAGGTGGGGAAAGTATAAATAGTTAGATACTAAATATTTTAGCTTCTGTGGGAAAAGAGGCAAAATCAGGAATGTTTCTGTAGAATGTGACAAAATCCAAATCTTTATAGACAGTGAAATTAGAATTTTATGTTTCACAAATCATGTAATGTTACTTTAATTTTTCAAACCTTTAAACATGTCAAACATTCTTAGCTCAGTCCCTACCAACTAGCTACCAAGTGAATGTGGACAGCCGGCGATGATTTGCTGACTTCTGTTTCAGTCTGGCATGGAAGAAAAACCTAAACCACAGCACACAACAACTCCATCCTGCAGTCCATGATTCCTCAGACACTTGCAGACCAGACTGACAATCTGAATTCCAGCCCCCAGACTGGGTGGACAGGGAGACCCAACTTCAGCAGGCTGTTCTCTGACCTCCACAGGAGTCATGGTACACATGGCTCTCACTACCCAGAACCTACAATAAATAAATGGAGAAAAGAAGCAATGTTTGAATCCAAACATTCTACTGAAGGGTACTGTATACTTTTGTTTGCTTTTGAGAAAGGAAATGCTGTGCAGCCCAGGCTGGTTCAGAACTTTTCTTGCCTCATTATCCCAGGTGCTGGGATTCTAGGCACGTGCAACCATCTCCAGCTCTAAAGCAGGGGCCCTTGACTTTCCTTTATCATCGGAACAAGCTGCTGTCTTGTGAAAACATGACTCCCAGAATAGTTTTGTTTTTGCTTCTTTGAAATAGAGTGAAGGCTCACTTTGCAACCCAGGCTGGTCTTGAGCTTTTGACAACCTCAGCCTGTATGTGGGGATCACAACTTAAGCCATCATGTTGTGCTCAGATTCGGGGTTATTTGATACTGGAGATTCCAGGGCAAATGTCTGAAGTGGTTTTCAGGACCAGGTTAACTGTTAGGGGAGAGAGGTAAAATTGAATCTTCAAAGCTGTGGTCCTTAAAGTGTGGGCTGTGGTCCAGCATCATTGTCATGTCATTAAGAACTTGTAAGAGATGCATGTTTTCTGGAGCCCAGATCTCAGAAACAACAGAAACTCGGGGTGGGGCCTGGCAATCTGGTTTCCATCAAGCCAGGTGGTTCTGATGCTGCTAACATTTGAGAAGCCCCTGATTCCAGGCTTCATTACCAGCAGCTGGAGAAGCATTGTATCACCTGAGCAATAAAGGGCTGGGCCCTCTCCTACAGATTTGTTCTCAAGAATGGAGCAAGGCCTGCAGTTGAGAGCAACTCCAAGATGCCTGGCAGCCAAGACACAGATTTTCCAGGAAGATCTGGAAATGGGACTCAGGGCCAACATTTTGGAGGGCAGGGCGTGCATTTCCTTAAGGAGTATATGTGTCTTAGAGATGGCACGTGCCACCCTGACAAAAATACGTTTCAGCGTCTTTGCATTATGTGACCATAGTATTAACTCGGGGACCCAGAGGCTTTTCAAAGCCCTCTAACGTAACCTCCATCATCCTTCCAAGGTCCAGTGGCAGAGTCCTTGTCTTGGGGGCCAGTTAGGCAGTGGGAGAGGTCTGACCTCACAAGAGGTCCTTGTGATGTCATTGACATCTCAAGATGCCCTTTTCTGTGAAGGTCACAGGGGACTCAGTCCTGGACCCTGCGGCTTGCAGGGGCCAGGCTGCTGGCGGCAGACGCGTGCTTCCAGCGGCAGAGGGGGGAGGAAGCATGCAGACTTGAACCGGGCTGGCGAGCTGTGTTCGGTGCTGCTTGTTTGAGCAAGGACAGTTTCAGGAAGGGAATAGACTACAGAATTTTGCAAAAGGGCCACCAAAATTTTCTTCTGAGCAAAGACAGCATCTATTAAGGCCCTCCAGAAGTGTGCTTGCCGTCCCGCTGAGGTGGTGGGTGCTCCGAAGTGAAGGATGGGGAAGAGGAAATGCATCTGCGATCTGTGCTCCTGCGGGTAAGGTAGCCGCTCCCCCATCAAGGTCAATCTGAGGACGGGGCTTGATTTTTACACTCCCTAGGGAACCGAGTCATTTTCTTAGAAGACAGGCAGTGTCTTCATCCCGCTGCTTTCCCAGGCAGCATCACGCTGGAGTCTGGTTTCAGGCTGTATTGTTGTCAATTACCATTTGATGCACACCCGTTGAAACAGCAGGCCCATGTTCAGGTGTTTTGGTTTTTTTTTTTTTTCCCCTGTGGTCCTACAGGGTAGAGATTCAGGAACCTTAAGAGCGGGCTGGGCCGAGCCTTATCCAGGTTGAGGTCAGTACTGTTTCTTGTTAGGTATTGATGGCCAGCCAGTGTTGCGATTTTTAGGATGGGGGAAGAGTTCTTTTTATGTGGGTCAGTTTTCCACTCACAGAAATTGGTACTTTGTCTGGGAAGCATAAGGCACTGGTACCAATTGGTGCAGTGTTGAAGTGGACAAGAGTCACAGGGGAAAGTACTTGCCGGAAGCATTGTGGGATGCCTTCTTGCCACCTGCCTTTAGGACCATGCTGAAGGGAAGCATAGTGGAGGCAGGGGTTTGGGACAAAACTTTGGGCTGCTGTCTCTGAGATGATCCTTCTGTCTTTTCCCAGGACAATTAGAGAACTGTAGTACTAGGCCAGGAGATAGCAGGGGGGCAGTACATAAGAGGGTGGACCCCGGTATTGCTCCCCAGCCTTCTGGCTAAGACGAAGTGAAGAGGGTGGCTTCTGGGGTTGTCCCTAACTATGGCATCTTGGGTAGGCAACTGAACTTCTCCCCATTAAAATTTCTTTATATTTCCCTCACAGGACTATTATAAATAAAGGGATAATGTGTGCCATACTGCACACGGATTCTACAGACCCTGCTAGTATCTTGAGATCTGCAAAAGGGTTTACCAACTGTAGCATGTTACATGAAATAATGTAATTATTGTATTTGGGAGAATAGGTTAAGGACACTCTGAAAACAGAAACTTTTAAAATCTCCAGAGTCAGTGAAGAGACCGCAGCCCTGGCTGCTCATTGCTCCTGCTTAATGAGCAGTCTCTAGGGACAGTCCCATCAGCAGTCTTGGACACTTCTGCCATTTCCCAGGGTTCTGAATGCTGCCACATACAAGCGTGGCCCTTGCTGCACTTGCCAGGTGGGACCACAGCAGTGTCCAGGGCTAGTTTTCACAGTAGTGAAAACCTAGTTTTTCTTCTAAGACTCACCTCTTGGGGCTCTCCTTATCACTCCCTGGTTCCCATAAAGCTCTCAGCTGTGGGGTTGAAGTCTTTGCACAGCAGGGGAGGCCCAAAAATGTGAGCCCATTTCCACCTTGTCTGAAGGTCAGAGAGTTTCAGCTTGCTCAGAGTTGTTGCTATTCCACCCTGAGTTCAGAGAGCTGGAACTTCTAGTCCTTCAGGGTTATTGTCTGTTTCTACCTCAAAGGTCTCACCTAGATTTAGATCAGAGAGTTCTGCTCTCAAGGTTATTGCCAACAGGTGTGGCTAATATCCAGCCCTTATACTTCAGGTATGGAGAAAATGGAACTGTTTCTACCTCAAACAAAAGTCTAAGGATCCAACTAAGTTTCTACTCCTTTAGGGAGATGACAATGGATTCCACCCAGGGAGTGCTTTGCCTACAGAATGTTTTGGTCTAGGGTGTGAGTGTTACTTAGCTTGTTCTAGCAACAGAATTTTAACTAAGAATGTAGCCTGCAACCTTCAACTGGTATGTTCATTTCCTTGTATCATGTTAATGCAGCTTTTTTTTTTAAATTTTACTCCTGCCTTTTGAGGTATTTTAAGCAAATGGAAATTAAACACAGGTAATTTCACTACTCACTGGAACTCCCTCCTTGTACTATCCTATGTTTCTGTTTTATTATATCCACTCACGTCTTTGCTCCCTTTACTTATTTTTCTAATCCCCATGCTCCTACCCTGGTAAATGGTATTATTTGTTGAAGCTGGTCTCTGACACACAGCAGGCAGTCTGGGTAGGAAGGCAGGACACACTGTCTCTCAGGTTATGCAATCAGATGCCACCCCACCCACCTCCTACTTGGTGTCTGTCTTGGATGCTCTTTTCCCTTCACCCTGGAGAGTTGCTCCTTCCATTGGGTGTGAAGTCTCTCTGGTGTTCCTTCTTGCCTCCTCCTGTGTTCTGTCAAGTGCCTCTGCTCTGATCTCATGTCGGCCAGCCTTCCCTCCTGACTTCTAGTCTTTCTAGTTTGTTCTCCTGTGGTTTTTTTTCCTTCTGATTTTTACTAAGCTCTACATTCTTCTCTGCTCCCCTCCCTGCCTTTCCCCTCCCCTTCAACTCTCTCCCAAGGTCCCCATGCCCCCAATTCACCCAGAAGATCCCATCTTCCTCTACTACCCATGTATATCAGATCCAAGCATGTCTCTTCCAGGGTCCTCATTGCTGTCTAGGTTCTCTGGGATTGCGATTTGTAGGATGGTTTTCTTTGCTTTATGTTTAAAATCCACCTATGAGTGAGCACATGTAACAATTGTCCCTCTGGGTCTGGTCATTTTGGATCACCTCAGCCAAAATGATGCTTTCTAACTCTATCCATCTGCCTGCAAAACTCAAGATGTCATTAATTTTTCTTCTGTGTAGTACTCCATTGTGTACATGTCCACATTTTCCTTATCCATTCTTCAGTCGAGGGACATTTAAGTTGTCCCCGGTTTCTGGCCATGACAAACAAAGCTGCTATGAACATAGTTGAGTACATGTCTTTGTGGCACGATTGAGCATCCTTTGGATATATACACAAAAGTGATATTACTGGGTCTTGAGGAAGGTTGTCTCCCAATTTTCTGAGAAATTGCCACACTGACATCCAAAGGGGTTGTACCAGCTTGCACTCCCACCAGCAAGGCAGGAGTGTTCCCTTTACCCCACCACCTCTCCAGCACAAGTTGTCATCAATGTTTTTGATCTTGGCCATTCTTACAGGTTTAAGATGGAAT
>LOJH01066670.1:0-10314 GCA_001685095.1 Ellobius talpinus | reverse complement strand
ATAAATAAATAAATAAATAAATAAATAAATAAGTAAATAAGTAAATAAATAAATGAAAAGATTGCTTTGGTCATGGTGTCTCTTCACAGCATAGAAAACTAAGACAGATGGGCAATGTTCTGGCATTGGCATTGCCTCCTCTATGAAAGCCACGGTGCAAGGGTCCCAACTCCAGTCACTCTCTACAGAAATCACTCCCAAACACCTTTTGAAATAAGTGCACATCCTGGTTTTAAAAATAAAACGTTTGCGGTCCCTTCTTAATTTGGTCTCGCACAAGCTAATAATAAAATGGGTTGGCATTCCTTGGGTATATATCAACTGACAGCAGAGGGAGCCAAGCCAAGAGTGGGTTCTGTGGCGGGTAGGAATCTGCATGCGATTAAAAGTAGGCCCTGTGTAGTAATGAAGAATTGAATTTTACTGAAACACCCTAACCATTGGAAATTAGCTGAATAAACTGTGCAGGTGGGACAGGTAAACATCAACATTAAATTCCCAAAATAGGTCGGTCTGAGTCTGTAATTCTAGCCAGTGGGGAAGCGAGAGGATCAAGGGTTCCGTCATTCTCTGCTACATAGTAACTTCCAGGCCAGCCTGCTCCAAATGAGACCTTGTTTTAAACAACCAACAGAATGAGTGAGCTGGAGAGATGGCTCAGTCCTTAAGAGCGCTTGCTCGCCTTACAGAGGACCAGAGTCCCCAGCACCCATGTTGCATAGTTGGCAACAAGCTGTGACTCCCACCCTACGGGATCTGGTACCCTTTCCTACCCACTGCAGATATTAGCACACGGGTAATACACATGCACAGACACATTTGCATACACATAAAGAAGATGTTTTTAATTTTTTAAATGAATAATTTGTATACTTTAAAAAAAAAACCAGGGGGCTGAGCCGAGCGGTGGTGGCACACACTTTTGATCCCAGTACTTGGGAGTCGGAAGCAGGCAGATCTCCTAATTCGAGGGTAGCCTGGTCTACAAAAACAGGCTACACAGAGAAATTGTGCTTCAAACAAAACAAAACAAAAAACAAAGCAAGGGGGCTGGAGAGATGGCTCAATGCTGAAGAACACTTGTTGCAAGTGCAGAGGAACTGGGTTCGATTCCCAGCACCCAGGTAGTGTCTCACAACTGCTTGTAACTCTAGTTCCAATGGCGCTGACACCATTTTCTTACTTCTGTAGGCACCAGGCACACATCTGGTACATATACAAACATACAGGCAAAACACTCTCACACGTAATAAATAAATCCTGGGAAGGTATTTTGTTTTTTGTTTTTTCTTAAAATAAACATTATAAGACATAAGAACAGAACAAAACAAGAGAGTCTAAATATGGGAAGACATATTTGAAACAATTCTAAAAATAAAGCTGTAACACAATTATAGCATTCATATATATTTTATATAGAATATATTGCCTCGCAATTTTGTTTATTCCCTTTCCATTTGTGTGTGCATGTTTGCATGTATACATGCACATGTATTTGCTGTATGTGGAGGCCAGAGGACATGGCCAGGTGTCACCGCCTGGCGAGCACCATCCTTTGCGACAGCATCTCTCAGTGGCCTGGAGCTCACCAATTATACTGAACTAACTGTCCAGTGAGCCCCAGGGATCCTCCTGTCTCCACTTCTCCAGCACTGGCATTGCAAATGCATGCCATCATGCCCGGAGTTTTCACTCAGGTTCTGAACAGTGGATTCAAATCCCCATACTATAAAATAAAAACATTATTAACTGAGTCATCTTAACAAGCTCCTACACAATTCTAAAAACCAGAAAAGTCCAAGTCATAAGGTCATTTTAATAGTTGGTATCTATAGTAACGCTTAAGATGTTTTTCGCAAATGTATTTTAACTTTTTGTTCGGCTAGGACTTACAGCTCGCTCCTGCGAAAGCCTCCATTTCTCTTTCTCTCTCCAAATCCTGCCCTCCGAGAATCTCCAACAAAGAAAAAAATCATCAAAAACTAGCTGGCAGTCAGCTGCTCAAGACCCTGCCTAAAAGCATACCATACTTGAGTACAAACTCAGCCTATGGCAAACATGTCACTCACCATCCCTCGGCTACAGGGTATTTAAGTCCTCTTCTTTAGACCGGCTATGATTTTTCTCCTGCCCCTTTCCCCCACCTCACTCTCTGTGGGCTAGAGAGCCACCCGGGGAGTGCTTTGCCCAAATAAACCTGGTCTTTTACTTTTTAATTTGGCTTGATCTGGCTTACTGGTTTGGCAGAGAAACCTATTATCAGGCTACAGAAACCTATCACTATTGTTTTAAAACTCTGTAACAAATAATTATTCTATATTGTTCCCCAAGCGTGTATCATAAACTGAACATGCTAAGCTTCTGTGGTTCCTGAAGGATTAAATTTCTATTTTGTTAGATGCTATGATACATTGCATCCCTTAATTTAAAAATATATATGTAGGGACTGGCAAGATAACTCAGTAAGAATGCTTGTGGCCAAGACTGATTACCCAAGTTCAAGTCCCAGGACCCACACAGTAAAGAGAGAAGTGACTCCCACAAGTTGTTCTCAGACCTCCACATACATAAACACATTAACACACACAGAGAGAGAGAGAGAGAGAGAGGCAAGGAAGAACCAGTTTTCTTTCTTTTCTTCTCCTTCTTCTTCCTCTTCTTCTTCTTGCTTGTTTGTTTTTTGAAATAGGATTTCTCTGTGTAGCCCCTGGCTGTCCTGGAACTTGATTTGTACGTCAGGCTGGCCTGCAATTCACAGAGATCCGTCTGCCTCTGCCTCCTGATTGCTGGAATTAAAGGCTCTGCCACCATGCCTGTGTTTTTAAACTCTGTAACTCAGAATTTGGGTTTTTTTCGAGACAGGATTCTTCTCTGTCCTGGAACTCACTCTGTAGGCCTGGCTGCCCTGAAACTCACTCTGTAGACCAGGTTGGTCTTGTCCAGAGAGTCAGTTTAAGAATTGATAATTGGCAGGTTGTAAGAGAAATTTTAAAAAGAGAGAGAGAGAAAGGGAAAGAAGGAAAGAAAGAAAAGAAAACATGGGAGGAGATGGGGTGGATTGTGGGAGTCAGTAATGAATATAATCAAAATATTGTACGGAATTCTTAAATTAGTAAGAATATGTTATTAAAAGCTATATATGCATCTGGAAAGCCAGATATGATGGCACATGTCTGTTGTCTCAGTACTCAGGAGTCTGTAGAAGGAGAAATAGGAGTTTAAGGCCATCCTCAGCTGCTTAACAAGTTAGAAGTTAGCTTAAGCTTCATGAGACACTGTTTCAGAAGAGGGGGGAGCAGAGAAATAAAGGGCAAAGATAAACATAAAAAAATATGCCTGGTGGTGATGGCGCACACCTTTAATCCCAGCGCTTGGGAGGCAGAGGCAGGCGCTGTGAGTTTGAGGCCAGCGTGGTCTACAGAGCGAGTTCCAGGAAAGCCAGAACTGTTACACAGAGAAACCCTGTCTCGAAAAGCCAAAATAATAAATAAATAGATAAACAAATAAGTAAACAAGCAAGCAAACAAATAAAAATACACAGGTAAGCCCTGCAGTGGTAGGGCGTGCCTTTAATCCCAGAATTGGGGGATAGTGGCAGGTGGTCAAGGCCATCCTGGTTTACGAAGTGCATTCCATTCTGGCCACAGCCTGTTTCCTCTGAGGAACCCATCTCTGCTAAGATGCACTCCCCTTCGGCAGGGTCAGCTGCCATTTTCTTGCTGCTGTCTGACCCTGCCTAGAGGGTTCCTTGGCCATCACCAGCTCTTCTGCAATGCTTCATCAGCACTGCTACAGGGCTGCTACGGGTTTGTGGGCTTTACTTATGTGTCCCTGCACCACGTTCAGGACCCCTTGACTGCTGCAGGCAGCTGTCAAGGACTAGATAGACGTGGTGCTGGCAACCCTACTCAGGTCCGCTCCTCTGTAAGGGCTCCTAAGGGCTGAGTCATTGCCCCCGCCCTGGGGCTTGTCTTATAATATCTCCCTTTGAGGAACGATGTAGGTGGTGTCTGGAGCTCCGTTTCTCACTGCTCCGAGAGAAACAAAGGAGCAGAGAGAGAATCTTCTGAAGGTCACGGGACAAGCCAGCTGGAGAGAAACACTAGAACTGTGCCCGTTCCTGTCCAAGAAAGGCCTCATGAGTGAACCAGGGTAAGGGACAGAGCCCTCCCACCGTGCCCTCTGCTGCCTGCTCCACAGACAGGAGAGCAGGGGAGGGAACAGCACTTTGCCACCAGTGCGTGATCTCTGCTGCCTGATCCAGGCACCATTATTTCATTCGCTGAGCCCCACATTCCAATTCACAAAAGTCCATAGGGTCTCTCTCCCAGGCAGCTAGCTTCCTTTCAAACAGGTCGTCATCTGTGAGCAGCACGTAAAGGACCCAAAAGTCATGTTCCAAATGGCTCTGAGGCTAGCAGGGATGGCTGGGTGGAGGGGCTGAAACAGGGTCCAAGGTTTAAAAATGTGTATTTCTTATTATGTGTCTGAGAACGAAGGAGACCCCAAACACAGTGGGGGCTTCCTCCCGGACCCCAGATTAGGCACAAACCACACCCAAACACCTGTTTTCCCGGAGAGATCCTTTATTAAGCAGGGAAGAGAAGTTAAAATGGCTGCTTTCTGACTCGGCAGGAAACAGTAGCAAATGACCTTGCAGGGGTCATTTTTAAGAGGAGGAAAAGGGGAGGGCTGTGTGAGAATGGACTAAGATGTGATGGTAAAAGAGACAGGGGACCAGGGAGAAGGGAAAGGGGCGGAGCCAAAGCAAAGGAGGAATGGGTATTTGTCCCGGGGGACAAAGGACTCTCTCTGGATAGAGGGGAAACAGGCATGGCCCCTAGGCAAATGGCAGTTTATAAAGGTAAAAGGGGAAACCTCATGTTAGGATGAGGTGCTTAATTTTAATTGGACATGTTAATTAGGTAAACCAAAGGGGGGCTTTTGATAACTGGACCTTGGTAGTCAACCTCAGGAGGAGGAAGTGGCCAAACACAGGAGTAGATCTTGTTGATTAGCTTTAGGACTGTAATCTTATGATTTTTAGCAAGGCAGAGGGAATGGGGGAAGAGCAAGGCTTTCCAGAGCTACATACTAGTGTCCCTGCAAGGAATGCAGGGGCCTGTGTGCCACAACATGCTATGAAGGCCAGACAGCAACCTGCAGGAGTCAGTTCTTCTGCCACGTGAGTCCCTGGTGACTCGGGCCATCAGCCTTGGAGACAGGAGTCTTTAAGTCTAGCACTCGCGAGGGAGAGTCAGGAGGACTCAAATACATCCTTGGTTGCATAGGAAGTTGGAAGCCAGCCTGAATTAGAGACTTCCTGTTTAAAAACAAATGAACAAACAAACAAACAAACACCTTTACCTACCGAAGGGTAAAACAAATTCCTGGCTGAGAGTCACGGTACACACTGTTAGTCCCAGCACCCAGGAGGCAGAGGCACATGGATCTCTGTGTGTTTGAGGCCAAACTGGTCCACATTAATAAAAAAAGTCTCAAAAAAAAATAAGTCTGAATAAGCAGAATAGAGATAGCCATACACAGACCTGATGTTAACTCCTAACACTCTGTCCTTAAAGAAATCAATCACTCTCTCCAAGGCTTAGTTTCCTCATCTGTAAATTGAGATAATAATAATTTTAAGAAGCCTAAACCAGAGCCAGGCAGTGGTGGGGCCCATATTTAATCCCAGTGCTTGGGAGGCAGAGGCAGGCGAATTTCTGTGAGTTCGAAGCCAGCCTGGTCTACAGAGTGAGTTTCAAGACACCCAAGGTTGTTACACAGAGAAACTGTCTTGAAAAAAACAACAGTAATTAAAAGGGGAAAAAGAAACCTAAGCCAGGCATGGTGGCCCAAATCTTTACTCCCTGGACTCAGAATGCAGAGGCAGAGCTAGAGGGATCTTAGTGAGTTCCAGGCCAGCCAGGGCTACATGATAAGACCTTGTGTTGAAGAGGCAAGTGAACCTCTGTGAGTTCAATACCATTCTGGTTTACAGAGCTAGTTCTAGGACAACTAGGACTGTTACACAGAAAAACCCTGTCTTGAAAAAAAAACAAACAAAAAAACCAAACCAAAACAAACAAACAAAAAAGATCTTATCTCAAAAGAAGAATTCGTGATCACCCAGATTTGCCATGAGGATCTGATGAGACACACATTTTCGGCATTGTGGCTAGCACTGAACACAAATGAGGGCCCCAGAAATAGGCAGTCACCACGTGCACCTGAAAGGACCTTGTCAGTGGTTTTGCCCCCTGTGGAGGTCTGCTGACATGATGCTTTGGAACTGTCTTTATTCATAGTCTGGAAGCACCTTCGGACCAGCTGAAGGGGCGCACCCCTGGAGCATTTGAACCAAGACAGGCTTTTTGAGCCCACATACCTGTGGTCAGCAATGGCTCGGGGCTCTCCCCTTTAGTTCCCACACTAGTGTTTACTCTGCTGCAGCCTTTAGTAGCAGATGTGTTTAGAGAGCCATAAATGCAGCGATGACAGATGGGGAGCATGTTTGGTTTCCTCCTCCTGAGGAGAGGAGCCTTCCCTGATAGGATCTGCCAGCATGCTGTCTGGTGTACCCACCTCAGACATTAAAGTGGGAAGCTCTGCGTGGAAATGACTCAGCTGTTGTGAGTACAAACAGCCGATAATGCCCCTCTTTACCTTCCTGAGTCCATTTATTGTGGGGTGTTTTGTTTCGTTGTCTTTTTGTTGTTGCTTCTAGTGCTTTTGTTTTGTTTTGTTTTCAAGACGGCCTCACTGAATAGCTCTAGCAAACCTGGGACTCACTGTTGTTGGTCACTGTGCAGATGAACCTAGCTTCACATTCACAGCGATCCACCTGCTTTTGCCTCTGGAGTTCTGGGATTGAAGGAATGAGCTACCACGATCACTGTTTGGTTGGCTTTTGGAGAAAGATCTTGCTTTGGATAGCTCTGGTTGGTCTGGTACTCACATCTAACCAGACAGACCTCATATTTACCAGTATGCTTGTCAGCCTCCTGAATACTAGAATCACAAACAACTGGTCACAAAAAGCACAACTCTCTTTGGGGTTTTGGCTGAGTTTGTTTCTGTACCTGTGACATGGGCAGCAGCCTTCTTCGTCTGGTGGCATCACGCCAAGACTGGCTTAAGGTTTGGAGAAGACACGTGGGCCAGGCTTTGTAAAGTAAGGCCAGGAAACCATCCGGGGGTGGGATGAATGTACCAGAGAAATTGAAAACAGAAACAGAGTCATTGGACTGACTTGCTCTGGCTCTGGCAGGGTTTGAACTCACTATGTAGCAAGGATGACCTGGCCCTCCTGCCTCCACCTCTGGAGTGCTGGGATTACAAGCATGCATCATCATGCACAATTCTACAGTGCTGGGGATGGACCAGGCTCTCATGCATGTCAGACCAGGCTAAACTACATCTCCAGCACCACAAACTGCAGTAGGGTTCTGTGTGAACACTGCCTTCGTCATCAGTCCAGTGCTCTGGTTGTAAACGGAGTTTCTGTCCCACCCAGTCCCACAGTCCTTCGGTCCCAAAGAAACACACAAAGGCTTATATTAATTACAAACTGCTTGGCCTCTTAGCTCAGGCTTTTACTAACTAGCTCTTGCAACTTAAATTAACCCATAATTCCTGTCTATGTTTAGCCACGTGCCTTGGTACCTTTTCTCAGTGCAGCATTCTTATCTTGCTTCCTCTGCATCTGGCTGGTTACTGCATCTGGCCTTTCCTCTTCCCAGAATTCTCTTAGTCCCGGTTGCCCTGCCTATACTTCCTGCCTGGCTACTGGCCAATCAGAGTTTTATTAAACCAATACGAGTGACAAATCTTTACAAAAGCATTATCCCACAGCACTCACACCGCACTAAATGGTGAAGAATCTTTACGACTCACTGTGAGTGAAGACAGTCTGGATCTTACAGTTAAACTGAGAGTCTAAGAATTTAAGTTACTTGCTCAAGGCCACACAGCTCATTAAGGACAGACTAGCAATTCAGATTTAGAGGCCCTGAGCTAGTGAACACTGTCACCCATTCTCCTAAAATATAGTTGAGCAAATATGACCCTTCATTGTCCACCCCACTCTCAGTCCCACTGTCCCCCACAAGCTTCAAGACTTCGTGAGACCATCAGCCCTCCCTCAAGAAACCCTGACTGGAATCTAGGAAGGTAGCTCAATTGACAAAGTGCTTGCTTGGCATGCACAAAGCCCCGGATTCCATCCCTGGCTCTCCATAATTACGGGTGTAGTGGTCCATACCTGTAATTCCAGCACTCAGGGTAGACACAGGAGGACTTCAAGGTCATCCTTGGCTATGTGCCAAGTTCTCTAGCATGGCCTACATAAGGAAGGAATGAAAAGGAAGAGAAAAGGAGAATCCCTAGCTACCCCCTGCTGCATTTCAAGACTGCTCAGAATGTGTGTGCCCTCAGAAAATTTAACTGATGCAGCCAGTCAGGAGGCTCAGCAGGTAAAGGTGTTTGCTTCCAGGTCTGACAACTGGGGACCCGCATAGTCTTCTCTCTCAAGTTGTCCTGACTTACACACACACACACACACACACACACACTAAGCAAATGAATAATACATGTAATAGAAAGGAAGGCTTAGGTGACATCCCAGACAGATGTCACAGCCCCTGTTTGCTCTCCATAACAAATTCTTTCCAGCAAACTGTAGGAATGACTCTTGAAAGTGTAGTCTTTGGGGTCAAAGAGATGGGTCAGTGGGAAAGAGCACTTGTTGCTCTTATAGAGGACCCAGGTTCAATGCCCAGAACACACATGGTGGTTCACAACCATCCATCACTCAAGATCCAAGGGATCCAATGCCCTCTTCGGTCTTCCGAGGGCACCACACATGCTTATAGTGCGTGTATACGCATGCCAGTCCACCCTCATACATGAAATGAATAAATCGATTTAAACAGAATAAAAGAAAATGTAGCCTTTATATTTTCCACTTTGTAACTAACTGAAGGGTGGCATTCTTCCCTTTCCTGTGCATTCCTAGAGCCTAGTCCTGGAACAGAGCCAGCGCTTAGCGGTTGTCTGTTTTAAGAATGAACTGATTAATACTTAATGAGCAAAAAATAAAAGCTACAAGATGTATCAACCAACCAGGCTGGCTCCTCCCTCCTTGTACCCATAAACGTTGATGGAACTGGCCAAGGCAAACAGCCTCTCTCTAATTCAACAAAGAAGTGTGGAGCTTTCGGGCAGAGTCAGAGTGCTGGCCTTCTGCATGAGAGTCTCTTAGGGACAAGAGCCTTGAGCAGAGATGTTGTGCCTCAAAATGATACAATAATCAGAATTTTATCACAGGGTTGCCCTGGGAAAGTCAAACAGTTAAGGGCTATGAAGGCCCATAAGAAACTACAAACTGCTATACAAATGCCAGAGGCTGTTGGTTTTATTGTTATTATGTGCAAGGCCCAAAAGAAGGACTTTAAGGCAAATAACCAGTCCATCAGCACAAGGCAATGGCAGCCAAATGAAGTACTCAAGAGCCTCTGGTCAGGGCTGGAGAGATGGCTCAGAGGTTAGGAGCACTGGCTGCTCTTCCAGAGGTCCTAGGTTCAATTCCCAGTACCCACATGGCAGCTCACAATCTAATGGCCTCTTCTGGTCTGTGGGCATACAGACAAAGCATCTGTATACTTAAAAAAAAAAGAGTCTGTGGTCACAGCGGGGAAGATGGAGGGAGGATCCTGGTCAGAAGTTTAAAGTCATTCTCAACTTCATAGAAGCTTGAGGTCAGCAAGAAATGCGTGAGATTAAACTATCTTCAAAGAAAAGTGTTTGAGTTCTCATAAATTCCCTCTGCACAGTATATGATAATGCAGCCCCTCTTGCCTTTGTTGGTCTGTCTAGAAAGTCCTTTTGCCCCACTCAAACCATCTCAGAGTTAATACCTGGTGTTCCACCTCAAGGGTCATACTTTTTTTCTTAAGTCAAGTTCTCACGTACCCTAGACTGACCTTGACTTCCCTAGATAGTCAAAGATGACCTTTAACACCTGTCATCCTACCTCTACTCCCAAGTGCTGGGATTACAAGTGTGTATCACCACACCCAGGAAGGTGCTGACATCATTGCCAGCAGATGTGACATTTCGCTCCGAGAATAGCTGCATTTCCTGGATGCACCTGCCGTGAAGTCTCCTTGGACTATCAGTTGGTAGTAGCCCTTCTAAATCCTGCTGTGAGGCAGAATCAACTCCAACGAGGGTTCTTAGAGGACAAAAATTGACAGGAGAGGGCCAGGCAGTGGTGGTGCATGCCTTTAATCCCAGCACTCAGGAGGCAGAGGC
>LOJH01066669.1:0-10314 GCA_001685095.1 Ellobius talpinus | reverse complement strand
ATGGTGATGATGGTGATGGTGATGATGGTGATGGTGATGATGGTGATGGTGATGGGGATGGTGATGCCCCTGGAGGGAAGACACTTGGGATTCCTCTGGAGCTGGAGTTGCAGTAGGTGGTTGTGTGCTGCCCAGTGTGGGTAATGGGAACCAAAGTTGTGTTCTTGCAAGAACAGTAAGTGTTCTTAACCAGGGAGCTTTATCTCCATCTTCTGGTTTTCAGAAATTTCTGACCTTTTTTTTTCAAAGTAGGGTTTCACCATGTAGATGAGTCTGGCCTTGAACTCTCAGAGGCCACCTGCCTCTGCCTTCTGAGTACCTAGGTTAAAAGCATTTGCCACTACCTCCAGCTTTGTTTTCATTAATTTCTAATAATTTATCATAAATTTTTGGTACTATATTTTAGGCTATATATGGGAAGAACAGAATATTGAAGATTGCAAAAATTTTGGAAGATATGAAAGGTAATTTGCATGTATAAGTGGAATCAAATGTCTCTTATAGAAACTTTAACATGCCTTATAAATTTAATTAAATCATAAAGAGAAATCACTTTTAATTTATCCATTATTAGAAACTTCTCATCAAAAATATGCACTTCAGTGTAAGAATGCTACTCAGTCTTTGCAATGTAATCATTTGGATGCAGTGTCAGTGAATGTCACTGTTTGAGATAGCTCTGCGGGAGGCCTATTGTAGAGAACTACCAGTCTGTTGAGTTTCACACCATCATTCTGTCTGGCACAAAGGATACAATGGAAACAGTGTTGACCTGGACCTTAATAATAAGCAGTCAGTAGAAACTAATTTGGTTGTCTTTTTGTTTTGTTTTGTATTTTTAAGACAGAGTCTCTCTGTGTAGTCCTGGCTGTCCTGGAACTGTCTCTGTAGACCAGGCTGGTCTCAAACTCACAGAGATCTGTATGCCTCTGCCTTCTGAGTACTGGGATTAAAGGTGTGCACCACCACCACCCAGCATCTTGTTTTTGAGACAGGTACCACTGTGTAACTCTGGCTGGCCTGGACCTCATTATGTTAATTAGATTGGCCTCTAGCTCACAGAGACCCACCTGCCTCTTAAGGGATTAAAGACATGTACCTCCAAGCCTGGCTGCTTGTCATTTTTCACAGAAGTTGTATATTAGAGAGTAAAGAGGGTGGGCAGGATGTCAAAAACCTAAATCCTTGTACCAGACCTCAATATGAGTGTCCTGCTTCCTATTGAAGTTAAAGCTCTGTGACTATCATGTCTGTGAAGAGGTTTTCATGTGTCATTCATCCTTTGACAGGCACATCATGTGTCACTCTGAATACACTCTGTATGAGCATGACGACTACGCAAGCAAGCCCTACGATTTCAGTTCTCTCACAAATGTTCAAAGATATGTGGGTGCTCACACTGTGAATGGACCTTGTGAATGTGAGGTATGTTTAAAATCCCTTGGTTTTACAAGTACATTTGGAATGTATCACCAAACTCAGAGTGGAGAAAACTTCTGTGACTACAAGGAATGTGGAAAGCCTTCAGTTTATCCTAGTTCACTTTACACACATGGAGGAACTCACATTGTAAGGAAATGCTATGAGTGTAACCAGTGTGGGAAAGCTCTGAGTTCTTCCAGTTCCCTTCAAAGGCATGAGAGAATTCACACAGGAGAAAGACCCTATAAATGTAACCAGTGTGGGAAAGCTCTGAGTTCTTCCACTTCACTTCAAAGACATGAGAGAATTCACACAGGAGAAAGACCCTATAAATGTAACCAGTGTGGGAAAGCCTTTAGATGTCACAGTGCCCTTCAATTACACGAAAGAATCCATACTGGTGAGAAGCCCTATGAGTGTCAGCAGTGTGGGAAAGCCTTTACATGTCACAGTTACCTTCGATTACATGAAAGGACTCATACTGGAGAGAAACCCTATGAGTGTAAGCAGTGTGGGAAAGCCTTCAGATGTCAAACTTCCTATCATAGACATAAAATTATTCATGGTGGAGAAACATTCTATGAATGTAAACAATGTACTAGACTCTTCATTTACCCCTCCTTACTTCAGATGCATGAAAGAACTCATACTAGTGAAAGACCATATAAATGTAAAGACTGTGGTAAGTCATTCCTTTACCCCTCTTTACTTCAAATGCATGAAAGAACCCACACTGGTGAAAAGCCCTATGAATGTAAACAATGTGGTACAGCCTTTAGACATCACTCTTCCCTTCGACTGCATGAAAGAACTCACACGGGAGAAAAGCCTTATGAATGTCCACAGTGTGGGAAAGCCTTTACTCGTCACACTTCCCTTCGATTGCATGAAATAACTCACACCGGAGAGAAACCTTATAAATGTAAAGAATGCGGAAAAGCCTTTAGACATCACTCTTCCCTTCGGTTGCACGGAAGAATTCATAGTGGAGAGAAACCCTATGAATGTAAACAATGTGATAAAGCCTTTATACGGTACAGTTACCTTCGATTACATGAAAGAACACACACAGGAGAAAAACCTTATGAATGCAAGCAATGTGGGAAAGCCTTCAGCCGTCACAGTTCCTTTCAGAGACATAAATCTATTCATGCTGTGGAAAACCCCTATGAATGTCAGCAGTATCTAATTCCTTTATCACTGTTTCCTCCAAATACATCAGATAACTCATATTGGTGAAAAACACTATGATGTGAACAGTGTGTTAAAATGTTTATCCTTATCCACTTAAAACACATGTAAGAACTGAAGATGTCACATGATAAGCCTTATCCACATAAATGATATGATTTAGACTTTAAATGCACTAAGGAATTCATGCTAGGTATAGTTTCTACAGATGTGCAGTATGTGGTAAGTCCTTTCACAGAAACAAATTAATTCATGCTGGGGAAATGCCTTATGAATGGAAACGATATGGTCAGTCTTTTATCCCTGTTTGCTTCAAACACATGAAAGAACTTAAAATGCAAAATGCTGTGAGTGTTGGCAGCGTGCTGGAGCCTTCAGGAGATGCAGGTCCCTTTGTTAACATGAAAGACTCTTACTGGAGGGAAAGAAACTGCATGTTTAGATGTCATTGCTCCCATCGATTCTGTGAATGGACTACTGGAAACAATTCTGTGAGTGAGAGCAAAGCTGTGACACCTTCAAGCTCACAGTTCCTTTCAAAGGTATATAATGATTGATGGTGGGACAAAGCCTTATACATGTAAAAAGTATGGTAAGGTAAGTTTTTGGTTGCTTGGAGAGGGACAGGCATTTTTTGTTGGTAGTGTAGCTACCTGTAAGTTGCCTGTGTTCAATAAGCCCAATTAAATTCAGTGGTTCCCCAGGCTGCACTTGGATGGAATCATTGCTTTGTTTCTATCCTCGGTGCCCTTGCTTGTTCAACATGTGTCCAGAAAATGTTCACACAATACTTGGCACCCAAATGTGGAGCTCAATGGAACCAAAGATGAGTTTGAGAGGAGCACTTGCCTTTCTCTGCTATGGATGATGAGACATGGCCCTGAACAGGGCAGATCATCTGCAGTTGCTTATGAAGCGGCTGTCTTTTCAATACACTGTGGATCAGTGTGCCGCCTTATTGCAGTACCAATTGCATTGTTTGTACTGTGAAACTCCTCTAGTATGGAGTGTTCCACTTCTGTGACAAATGAGCTTTGCCACATGGAACCTCCCCCTCCCTCCCACAGCTGTCAAGTTCAAGAGTGTATTACAGTCCCTGTAAGTAGCACAGACGGAACAGAATTAAGTAGGCATCAGGTGCACGGCCCTTGCACTGGGTAAGAAGACATGCAAATAAGCCTTAGCTGTCTACTAGCGTGAACTTGCCCCTTTGATGGAGGGACTGCTTTGAGGAAGAGATGCCGATGCTGTCCACTGTATTGGCCTTCAGATTGGCAGGAAAACTAAGGAAGGAGGGTGGGAGGGAGGATGGGAATAAATGAGCTGCAGCTGCCAGCTTCCAGTTTTTTACATCTGGAGATGGCATAAGGGGAACAAATGAAAAGTTCTGTCTGCTAAGTAGTCCCTTTGGGATCCTAAAATGTGAAGCCTATGTAAAGTTTTGACCAGTGAGAGAGAGAAGTAGAAGTGATAGTGTTCCTCTTCGGCCTGACCTTTACTATAGGAGAGTAGGAGCACAGTGGCCCAGCTTGTGTGTGGAGGACTAAACAGTGGCCCAGTGAAAGGACTTGTGATAATCAGTAAATATTCTTTTTTTGCAAGGCTGTACAGCTTGAGAAAAAAACATAATGAAGAAAGATTTGATAAAGCACTGCAGCTGAAAAGTCCAAGCTTTCCCTGGAGTTGTTTCCCCAGAATAAGTTGTATACTCTCATGCAGAAAAGGATGCTTGTGTATAACTTGTTTGTTCAGCTCAGGGACCTCTCAGCAGCTAGGGGCAGCCACTGAAGAGGCAACAGTGCTACCACAGGAGCCTAGAGGCTGTGAGACCCGGGGAGTCCACGGGATACAGCAGGTGAGCACGACTGGGCTTCCCCTTGGCTCCTACACCAGTTAGAGAACAAGACCCAGCTCTTTCCCCAGCAAGGCTGCATGCAGGATGAGGGTGCAGATGGCTCATGAAGAATGATAGTTCAGGGTAGGGTGCAACCTCCCATCTACAACACTGTATCCAGTACTGATTTTGATTTATGTTTTTTTTTTCTTGAGGCAAGTTTTTAGGTAGCCCAGACTGGCCTCAAATTCACTATATAGCCGAGAATAATCTTGGAAGTCCTGATCCTCCTGCCTCCTCTTTCTAAATACTGGGGTTGCATGCATGAGTCACCCCAACTGGTTTCCTGTGCTTTGAAACAGTCCCAGGCTTCATGCATGCACTCTCCGCTATGCTATGTCCTCAGGTCAACACTGAGGAAACACTTGGTACAGAATCTTCATGGATCTTTTTAACATTTGTTTATTGCCCTCTTAACTCTTCCTGACTCCTCAGTCCAGCTAGTGCTTGTTTGATCTTCCAGTGATCCTGAGACCCCTGTGTAAATAGGTTTCTTTCACTTCACCGCTGACATAACGCTGGCCTGTGAATGTTCCACAGAGTTAGAAAAGCATCTGTGTGAGCTAAAAGAATGATGATCAGAAGGGCGGTACACATACATGTGCGCAGGGCAGGCACATGGGAAATTCTTGTGATGTTATGGTTGGGTAAGACACGTGTGATACAAAATAAAGAGAGTGAGGGAAATCTTTCGCAGCCAATGGCTGACATTAAGCATTACAAGAACAGTTGAGGAGCTTGAATGAAAGTACCCTGTGCGTGGGCAGAGATTTTCAGAGCATAGACTCCTCAGTGACGATGCAGTGTGGGGTGGGCTACTTCTCCAAGAGATGCCCCAGAAGCCAATAGACAGTACTGGCTATTGCCAATGCTATTAGTTGTCCCTAGAACTAGAGTTAATACTGTTCCTGAAGACACCACATGCTTTGGTTGCTGAATGTGGAGAAAACAAGCTGAAGCTGAGCTGGAAGCGTCCTTCTTGCTGGCCAGCCTTTAGAGGACCTGGAGATGCAGGCTACTATGAAACACTTTCAGCTCCGAACCCTGTATGTTACTAAAATGGCAAGCAAGATGTGCCTACTAGGGCTGGTGAGATGGCCCAGCTGGTGAAGGTGCTTGCTGTCAAGACTAGCAACTTGAGTTAGATCTCAGAACCCATGTGATGGAAAGAGAACTAAACCCTGCAAGTTGTCTTCTGACTTCCTCATTCATGCTGTGGTATGCATCTTCCTTGTACAATATAGAAATAAATGTCATAGGCTCTATGACTATAGTGGCATGACCTAATGAGAGTGGCCAAATGCTGCAGGGATCAATTCACATCTCTAAGACCCATCCACAGGCTATGGCTAGAGAGTCATAGGCCCTGGTGGTAAAGCTATTGGTGTTTGCCTAAACAGGTATATTTCTGTGAAATGACTGTATTGGGTTCTGTGTTTAATGCTTGTAGACTATTGTTCCAGTCAGTTTTTGGAAAGAGAAGCTCCTTTTTGCTGTAAGCAATAGTTACTGATGAGATTTATCACCCTTTTCTAGGCTTGCCACATTCTGGAAAAGGGGATACCAGAGGAAGGGATGGCATGTTTTGGAATGCTGTCCTTTGAACATGTCCTTCTTGAAATTTCAGTACCTTTGATGACCTGCAGGAGGCCCACACAAGATTGCCTTTTGTATCCATGTGGAAGGATGGGCATGGGAGCCCTGGCACCTTCCCTGACGATACAGGCAGTTAATATTCACTACAGGGAGGGATCCGGAGACCTTTGTCTCTCCCTGAATATATTTTTTTTTTTGATTTTTTGAGACAGAATTTCTCTGTAGCTCTGGCTGTTCTGGAACCCACTCTGTAGACCAGGCTGGCCTCAAACTCACAGAGATCCGCCTGTGCTGGGACGAAAGGTGTGCACTGCCACTATACCCAGCATATACCTGAATATTTTTAGACAGTTAATGATATTTCGACAAGGCCTCCCTCCTCCTCTGAGTACTAAAGCAGATAATTGCTGCTGGTAAAGGGAGAAACCCTTTCTTCAGTGGAATACCTACCCATGAATTTCCATGTTCCTGTCAGTAACCCTTCACCCATGTTCCTGTCAGTAGCCCTAATTAAAATAATTGGTTGATCAAGCTGTACTTGTGTCAAATCTTTTCTGTGTGTCTGTGTTTGGTGCCCTTGTCTGAGGTGGACAGACACTCAGACCTTAGAAAGTTCACATAGTTGTATTGGGTTGTGTTTGGGCTTTTTTGTTTTGTTTTTCGAGACAGGGTTTCTCTGTGTAACTGGTCTGACTGTCCTGGAATTCACTTCATAGACTAGGCTGACTTCGAACTCACAGAGATCTGCCTGCCTCTGCATCCTGAGTGCTGGGATTAAAGGTGTGCGCCACCACCGCCTGACTACTGTATTTGTACTGTAATACGTGTTACATTGACAAACTGTCATGTTGCTTAAGTTTGTTGAGAGCAGACTGGGAGGGTACACTCTCCCTTCTTTCAGATTCAAACATGTTTTTCTCAAGTTTTCTCTATTCCTCTCCTGGTGGTGACAGGGAGAAGGTTGTTCAGCAGTAGCTGTGGATATTTAAAGCATGGTGGTTCTGGGCAGTGGTTGTACACTCCTTTAATCCCAGCACTTGGGAGGTAGAGGCAGACAGATCTGAGTTCGAGGCCAGCCTGGACTATACAGACAGGTGTCGTGGTGTCACCTTTGTGAACAGACAGGAGGTGAACCATCTCAAAGTTGCAGTGGAAATAAAAACCAGATGCTGATAACCTCAGCGATGCTTCCCTGGTGTATTTCTGCTGGATTTTCCAAGTGTCACTTGTTTGCTTTTTTTTATTATTAATATTTTCTTATTTTATACATTGACGTTTTGCCTGTATGTAGGTCTGTGTACCACATATGTGCCTGGTACCCATGAAGCTGGAAGAGGGTATTGGATTCCCTGGAACTGGGCACTCTCTCCACTGACCTCCTCACGCACCATGGCGCCACTGTGCGTGTGTGGAGAGTCAGAGAAGAGCAGGGGTGTGTCCCCCCCACCAAGAAGTGGGGCAGACCAGTACTCTTTCTTCCTGGGCCAGCTGCTCCCACACTTTTTGGTGGATGCAGTGGGTCGACCAGATGGCTGGACCCTTTTTCTTTTTTTGAAAATAATACATCTCACACACACACACACACACACACACACACACACACACACGTTGGCTCTGATAGAAGCAGGTCGACCATTGTCCTATAAAGTGTTTTGCTTTAAAAGCAAAGTCACGACTGGACTCTTTTTTTTTTAATACATTCTACATATACAGGGCGACAGATTATTGTGAGCTGCTATGTATGTGCTGGAAATTGAACTCAGAGCAGTCAGTTCTCTTAAGCTCTGAATCATTTCTCCAGCCCTGCCCACCCTCACCCCCTACTTGCTTCTTGACTGTGCTGCTCCAGTCTTCTGTGTGTGGTTATTTCCTCATAGAATGTTTTGCTCTTCACTTACTAATTCTACCTGCTGCTTGCTGTTTATTCTTGTTGGTTTATTTGAGACAACGTCTCACTTTGTTACGTGGCCCTGGCTGGCATAGAACTTATATATATATCAGCCTAGCTTGGAACTCACAAACATCCGCCTGCCTCCCCTGGCTTCTTTGACTTTTTTTTTTATTACATTTTAATTTTGTGTGGGTGTGTTTGTGTGTGTGTACCTCAATGGACAGAGGTCATGGGGGTCCTGGAAACCAAATTCAGGCCATCAGTACTGGGGGCAGGCTCTGTGCCATTTTACCAGCCCTATTGTTTTAATGTTCTTGCTCTATACTTAATATATATACTTGTTAAGTATGCTTAATAAATTCACTTCTTGGAAACTGAGAGTGTGGTCTTGTTGCTCTTAATCCAGACTGTACTGGACAAATGTAAGAGTTGGATGAAGGTGAGTGAGGTGATAAGCCCTTTTATCCACATCTGTTTCCTGTGTCTGAAGGATCTCAAAATAGCTGATGAGGCAGACGGTGATTCTTTTTGAAAATGCACAACTCCTGCTGAAAGGAGATGCTTTGAATGGAACATTGTGAAAAATTCAGACTAATTCTCTTCAAATGTATGGGACAACTTATGGATGAAACTTTAATGGATATAGATTTAATGAGTATCAAAGTGAACATAAAAGCCTTTGAGGGGTTTTTTGGCATCATGAATGGACATATTGAAGAAAATTCCCTTGTATATAATAATTGAGTTAAAGCCTTAAATATCCTTTATATTTTTAAAGAAATGGTCTCTACTATGTAGCTATGGCTGTTCTGGAACTTGCTTTGTAAACTAGGATGTCATCCAGTTCTCAGAGCTTCCCTCGCCTTTGTGTCCTGAGTGCTGGGATTAAAGGCATGCACCCCCACCCATGCTTGGATGGTGCTTTTATCTACCATGTAATAGTTAGATAAATCTTGGTCAAAAAACCCCGAAAAACAAAACAAAAAACCCCACTCCCTACCCTCACCACTGCAGGGTTTCTTTATGTAGCCCTGGCTGTCCTGGCACTTGTTCTGTAGACCAGTCTAGCCTCAAACTCAACGATTGCCTGCCTCTGCTCCCAAATTCTGGTATTAAAGGTGTGCCCCCAAACAATGCAAAATTCAGGCATACATTGGTGCTCTTCAGCCAGTCCTTGTAATGGTTACTGAAAGCAGATCAATAGTTCCACGGATTTAATGATATCAATCAATTACTGAACTTTACCCTTTGAAAATTTAATGTACTACATCATCTCTTAGATCTCTATCTTTTAGATATCTTTCATAATGATTTATTTTTACTTTACATGCATTGGTGTTTTGCCAGCTTGTCTTTGTGAGGATATCAGGTCCCCTGAAACTGGACTTACAGGCAGTTGTGAGCTGACATGTGGGTTCTGGGACTTGACTCTGGGTCCTCAGGAAAGCAGCCATATTAATCGCTGAGCCATCTCTCCAGTTCATCTTTTATTTTTATTTATTTTTATTTTTCATTTTTTTTAGTTTTTCGAGACAGGGTTTTTCTGTAGCTTTCAATCCTGTCCTGGAACTAGCTCTTGTAGACCAGGCTGGCCTCGAACTCACAGAAATCCACCTGCCTCTGCCTCCCCAGTTCATCTTTTATATGCCTTTTTTGGTTTTTTTAAGACAGGGTTTCTCTGTAGCTTTGGAGCCTGTCCTGGAACTAGCTCTTGTAGACCAGGCTGGTCTCGAACTCACAGAGATCCTCCTGCCTCCTCTGCCTCCCGAGTGCTGGGATTAAAGGCGTGGGCCACCACCACCCGGCTTTGTATTTCTTAAACATTTATTCAGACCATTATATCTTGTAAACACCTTTTAGTTCCGTAGCCTGGGAACATTCAACCATTGTAGTCTTCATACACAAATTCTTTATTAAAATGATTTAAATTTTTACATTTTTCTAACATTTGCTTAAATACCATGAGACATTAACAGATATAACATGTACTGTGAGAGTTTTCTCCCTGGGATTGGGGAAGATTAAGTAATGTCTGTCTTATAAAATCCTAATGAGAAACCAATGTTCTGTTCAACAAATTTCATTCTTAGGGATCAATGGGACTTAACTTACAGACCGTGGATGAGAGGTTGTTGACAGCAGTGTGGGTGGTCCAATAGCAGCCACAGTGGGAGATCTCTACAAATGATGGCTTCCCCATAGCTATAGAGGTAAAAGCCCCTCTCCCTAGTCTCTCCCAGCCTATATACTCTACCTCCTCCCCAAGACCTCAGGGCCACATGCAGAATTGTATACCATTGGCTGAGAGGAGTGGCTGGTT
>LOJH01066668.1:0-10314 GCA_001685095.1 Ellobius talpinus | reverse complement strand
CCTTTCACCTAGTTTGCATGAGGCTAGGGAGGGGGCTTATCTCTGGAGGCCAGACGCATGACTCATGACAAACCCTACCTTGTTCATCCCTGACTACGCCCTTCTGGCCTGGGACAAGCCCTGACTTAAGCCTTGTAATATGGCATTATTACTGTTAGCATTAAAAAGGGGGTATTTCTTTCTTTTCCTCTTCAAGAAGATGGGGGGGGGCTTTAGGTTTTATGTTGTGTGATGGGGTCTCTAAAGAAAGGTTTTTTTGCGATATGCTTGAGCAGACATTAAGGTTTGCTCTAAGGGAGTAATTGACCTGGCCAGTGGTCGAGCTCTAGGAGGAGGAACAACTAAAGGTGCCTGCATGGGAAGTCACCTTCCTTGTAGGCATGTAAAGAGACCCTTGTTTCTAAGACCTTTGATTTATATGAGATCTATCGCATTGTGGAGTAAGTAATCTGCCTTATTATTCTACTGACTGAACTATTAATCCTGCCTGAAAAATACCCTCGAAAAAGTAAATGTTTGTCCTGTCCTAGTTTCATTTCTCTTGTTATGATAAATAGCCTAACTAGTTGAAAGTAGCTTCGGGGAGAAAAGGGTTTACATCAGCTTACAGTTGCAAGTCACAATCTGTCACTGCCTGGATGTCAGGGGAGGAACTTCAAACAGCCAGTCACACTCACAGTCAGATAGGAAGAGAATAATGCATCCTTGCCTGCTTGCTGTGAGCTAGCTTTCTTGTCATATTGTTCAAGAACCCCTCTCCAGGAGATGACACCACTCAGAGTGGGTGGTAGTCCCCCTGACATCATGGATCTGGATAATTCCTCTTTAAGGATTTCCAGGTGTGTCTAGGTTGTGACAAGGTGACAGAAACTGACAGGTGCTGCTTTGTCAGGGTTACACAGAATTAACCGTCACAGTGGTAGGGTATAATTTTGAGTTCCATTTTCCTGAGTTGGAAAGGAAAACTATTTTTGGTTTAACAACATTACATACAATTTGACACTCTTCTACATAGTTTCTTTAGTAAATATCTTAGTGTCTGAAACTTTGTATGCAAAATTAATTCCCTTCCTTGGAGCTTATGTTAGATGAGGAATAAGCTAATAATATGTACAGATATTATAAGAGTTTGTGTAGAAAACTAAAGCAGGGTGGGTAGATAGAGAGCAAAGGAAGGGAAGCAGGGTGCTAGTCGCAAGGTGGTCAGGGCAAATCTCTATTATGTTTCTGTTTAAGTAGGGATCATATGTACAAGGTAGAAGATGCATCTGCAGCAAGAGGCTTTCTGGGTAATTGAATAACAGCTGCACAGGCCTGAGGTTGGAACATGCCCGGTTGGCTTGAGAAAATCAAGTGGCTAGCAGTCTTGTGGGTATGGGTGGGAGCAGTGCTGGAGTGGGAAAGTTGCAGGGAGTGAGCTGACAGGAGGCTGCGGTTGGAAAATGGGATGCTAATAATGATGGCCTGAGAAGGGGTGGATGGAGGGAGGGGGAGGGAATATCGCCACACTAATTTGTCTATTTCCAACTTCCTACAGTGTGACTGTACATTTTAAAGTTGTCTGTGTTTGTATTCATATCTGGAACAGAATTCAGTTATACCTGAGAATCTCCAGAGTCATTAACAACTGGAAAACAAACTGCTTATCTCTCTGGTGACTCTGGTACTTCTAATCCCATCTAAAGTCCATCAATTGGCTGTTACAGAAGTGCTGTTTTATAGCCCTGTGCCCAGGATATTCACAGACTAGTGGAGAAGAGCTTACTGATATTTATGTTTAGTGCCTTTCCCTTTAACTGCTGGGGAAGCTGTGGGCATTTGACTCAGTGCCTCTGTGAGAACTGACACGCTTCTGTAAGAGTGTCTGCCAGATCTCGTATTGTGAGGTGCACCTGTGGTTGCTGTGGGCTGGAGAAGTCACCAGTCATAAGCTTACTCCTAGGAATGTTGTGTTTATGTAGATATTTTTTCTTGTGCTAGTATATAGAGCTGAAGTACAGACCCTAACATCTGCTGTCATCAGAACATATTTCATGATCTCCAGTCAAGGCCAAATTTTTGAACACTTTATTTTCCAATTATATTTGCTGAATAATGAGTTTGGTTCTTCTTGGAATTTGTAAAGTGACCTCATGGAATGGAAAAAAAGTTATTGCCAACAATTGGAACATATACTTGTCTCTGTAACTATATTCAGCCAAACCATGTTCAGATGTTTGTACATGATGTGCTAATCATGTGCTGTTTTGTTGTGCAGTGGTTTTGGTTAGTAATATTAGTCACTCGGCTTGAGCAAGGCAGATATTTCACTTTACTTTGAAAGCCTAAATTACTGGGTTAAAGAAAACATTGATCTGATATATTTGATTGCTGGTTATTTCTTCTGGATGTCTAAATCCTTGTCTTTTGTTAATTTTCAGTTTTATTAGCATTTTATGTTATATTTGAACTTTTATTATTTAAGAATTTTATTATTATTAGTGGTGCTGGGGATTGAACCTAGCATGATAGTAGACAAGTGCTCTATCACTGAAATACATCCTCATCTCACATAGTTTATCTTTAATGAAAATTTTAGCTTATTAATGTTTTGTTTTTTTATATCTCAATTTTCATTACATATTGGCTTTTGTGAAGTCTTCTAAATGATTTTAAAGTTTGGGATATAAATGTAAGGGAACTTATTAAGGTTCTGTTCATAACATATATCCATTTATATCCACACATATACCAGTAGATTGAGATCTTTGTAAGGGATTATTGCAAATGTTTGTATTTTGGGGCTGGAGAAATGGATCAGTGGTTAAGAGTATTTGATACTCTTGTAGAGGACCTGGTTTGGTTTCTGGCACCCACATGGCTGCTCAAATCCTTCTGTAACTCCAGTTCTTGGGACTCTGGTGTCCTCTTCTGGCCTTCTTGGGCATTGCACATATTGGCAACATATTCAGGCAAAGCACTCATACACATATTCATAATGTTTTCATCATCTTTGTATGCTGTCTGTAACAATGTAATATGTAAGTGTCTTTTTGGGGGCAGGCATGTTCTCACTATTAGTCCTGGCTGGCCTGTAATGTACTATGTAGACTAAGCTGGTCTTGAACTCCTAAAGATCTGCCTGCCTCTGCCTCCTGAGCCCTGGGATTGAAGGTTTGCTTATGATGCCTGGTCATAAGTGCTATTTTTATCCAATAAATTCTTCATATTTTTCTGTACCTAACTATTTTCCTTAGTGTTATGACTGTTATTTTGTCTATTGTTTAGAAAGTAACAAGACTCGGAGTAATGATTTTGCTGAGAAGAATGGACTTCAAAAATACGAATATGTCCTACATCCAAGAACTACTGGCTTTACTTTTGTGGTGGACCGTCTAAGGGAAGGTTAGTGCTGCTCTTAAAATGTGTTCTAAACCCAATGTGGCACATTCTTCTGAGGCTTTATATCTCTGACATCCAGTGAGGCACATTAGGACCATGCTGACCTGTGACTAACAGTCACCTTCCTCCTCTAACTGCTACATGCCACAAAGCCGCCTGTGTCCAACATGAAAGGCCTTGAAACATTATGGAAGAGAAGGTCCATTTCTTTCCCTAAATGGCATCACTGCTCTGAGTCTAATGTGCTTTAAGATGCATAGTACAATACACTAAAACGAAGCTTCTTTACATCTAAATACCATGATTTTGAAGAATGTTTGTACCGGTCCAAAATCACATTGGGATGGTAAAACCAAAACTGTACATGATTATTTTTGAAATTCTGTGATTATAACTAATATGATGTAGTCTTATGCTTTTGACTTCCACTTTGCCAGTAAACACTGTGTGCCTTGTCTGTCTACATGTAGAAGTTCGTAAGGGTGGGGTTCTTCGTGTCTGTGGAAAGTGGTGCAAAGGCATTCAGGTGGTGTGCTCATACTTGTGTGTTCACTCTTGTCTGTCTCATCTCTCCTCTCTCTGATGTAACACCATTTTGGTATCTAACTTAGACTCAACAATATGGTTTCCATTGTATGTATTTAGTAATTTCTTTAAAAGTATATGTGACACCAGGAAACATCATAAATTTTTTTCAGATGACTTTGTAACATAACTTTTACTTAAAAGATCATCACTTAAAAGATCATCCCTAATATAGCAAGATAATGGAGAGATTATTTTATAGTTGGTCAGAATATATTATGTTCTCTGTTCTGAAATCTAGCAACCTGATTACTTTGTTGCACACTTGGGAATTGTATATTGCTTGGTTGTCACTCAGTAGTCAGTAGCCACATGTAATAATTTTTTTCTGCCAGAACTGTAAACTGATCCCCTACACCCTATGTATCACTAGAGAGAGAGAGAGAGAGAGAAAGATTCAAATGATCTCATTTGCTTTGTTTAGCAAACCAGGCGATAATTCTGTTTATTTCATTTAGAATTGTGGACTAGAACCTGTACTGAGAAAGAAACATGGTGATGATTGTTACAACAATAATAGCACTGACGTTGAGTATTTGCAAGTACCAGGCATTGCACTAAATATTCTAATGTCTAATTCACTTCCTCCTCACAAGCCTCCAGAGCAGTTCTCATCACACAAAACGAGGGCGGGCGGCAGTGTGAAGAGTCACCTGTTACTGGAATAGTGCTGAATTGAGTAGTGTGTGCTCCTTCGTCTAGACTATAATTGTAGTTAGTCTCCAAACCACAAAAACACTGTTGTAACAAGAGTGAGCTGGGTGGTTTTATGAGAGGATTTAAAAGAAAGAAAGGCAAAAAGAGGCTAGATGGCCAGGAAATGGAAGGATGATGGTCACAGGCAGGTGTTGGGATGCTGTGTGAGGTGACAGGAGGAGCAGGTACAGACTAGGGAGGCACAGCTTACAGTGTTGAAGACAGATTTGGTTTCTTGGGAGGAGATGGAGTTCAAGAGAATAGAGAGTTAGATCTGCACCAGAGTTCAGCAGCGAAGAGGATCTTAGAGTCCAGAGTATTCTTTTAGAAAAGAAATAGAAAACTCAAAAGGAGGCCCAGCCTAGCTTTCAGATCCGCTTTTGACAGTACACTGTGAAAAGAAAGCTTTCTGTTATACAAAATGACCTTATAATTAGTATTCCAGTAGAAGCCCAGAGACTGCACAAACAGGGCTCCATAAAGTTCCACCTTCGTGGTTCCCATAGACAGCAGAGGCAGGCAAGCATGAGTTCAGAACATTAGGAGCTAAAGATAAAGCCAGACCAGACATTATTGAGTAGGCGGGGAAGGAGAGCAAGGAAGAGGAGCCCAGGTCTCTCTTTTGACTGTTTACCAGGACTGAGAATACTTGGAAATCTCAACTTAAAATGTAACACTAATTATGTAATGTTTTACAAGTAGGTTGTTTCTGTCATAGTAATTGCAGTTTTCTTTGAGTGCCTTAATGTTTACCATCAGTGGACTTGCTTTACAGTCTTGCTAGAATCTTTCTTCCATTGGGGAATGTGAAATTGCCCTGCAAGTGGAGAAAATCAGTATTTAGTTCCATGAATCTTTTTAAAAAGTCCCCAAAAGTAATACAAAGTAGTGTTCTAGCATGCTTTTTATAACATTATATCTTATGCTGGTAGGTATTTTTATGGGTGATTCATATGGACTCTTAATCACAGAACCTTTCAACAATATGATCATTTTTGTTTCTTTTTTAAATACCAAATAATCCAAACTGAAAAATAGTTACCAATTTAGAGGAAAGAGGCTTCATTTTTTGTTCTACTTATCACTTATAATAAAAGGTATAATCTAATCTTAAATCTTGAAACCATCACCCCCAAATACTCTATTCATTATAATCTCTGATGATTTTTAATTTTTATTTGACATTTGATCCAACCATTATAATTTTGGCATAAGTGTGCAGTTGTAATAATCATGTTCACCGGTAGGAGGCACAGGTGTGCTCATTTGAAAGCAATGAGTTGTGTTGAAACAACTTGGAAATAAGGTTAGCCTGGCTATGCAGGGGAAGGAGATAGAAACATTTGTTTTTAAGGTCTGGTCCAGTTTGAGATAGAACTTTGTCTTCAAGAAGCTTAACGGATAGAGATATGAATGATTAATAGTGAAAACGTCTAAATTGACATGTATTTGAAGTGCTATTTTATGCAGATATTATGCTAAATAGTAGGAAGAATGCTCGTTGAAGAGGGCACTGTGGTACTGAAGATTCATCTGTGACTTCTATTAGAAGCTGAATTTCTCTTGAACACTGGAGACTCTGTGGCCTGGAAAGGCAGAAAGAACATTCATGAATGAGGAAGTACAAAGAAGGGCCAGCGTGGACCCAGCAGTCACCTTGCAGACATCAGTGGGGAGCTGAAACAGCTTGTAGAGTAACACTCAGTACTTTAACTGTTGTCTGGAGGCCAGCTGTTAAAAACGTAATACTTTGTCTATTAATAGGTTGAGTCACCAAGCAAGTTGGCATATCCATTGAGATTACAAATGATCATGTAGATATGCTTAAGTTTTAGGTTTGAAATCAGTCATTTTAAAACTTAAAACAAGTCCATATTTCTGTTTATACTTAGCTCATATGCATAAAAATCTACATAGGAAGAAATGAAGGATATAGCTTTTCCATGAACCTGGGTGGCACTGAGTTAACCACTAAAGAAAAAATAAATTCTCATCGGGTAATTTGGATCAGCCCATTTGAACAGAGAGAGCCCTTAGATTTATTCAGAAAAAGAGAATTGCCGACTTTAACACTGGATTTTATGGATATTTGATATCTGTTGGTCCTGTGTCTGGCTCTCTTGCTTTGGTTTCTGTAGCCCTCCTTTGCTATGAGAAAACTGCAAGCAAGGTTGTACATTCATAGGCAGCTCAGGCTTCAGCAACATTTGTGGGACTTTAACTTGAGCTGGAGGCTTGATTCGCACCTAGGTGCCAACAGTCTGTTGCTACAATGGCTTTGTATAGGGAAGGAGTAAAGCCAGGAGAGGTCACCACCCTGTGCAGCAAACATTCTGTTTATTTTAGTGAGTGAGACTCTTCCAGGATGGAATTTCAGCCATCCTTCTCAGCAGCATGTGGAAGATGGCAAGGAAGACAGGCAGGCATATAAACAATTAAAATACTGAGGGCATTAAATACCATGCACTCTGACCTTTCATGGCACTTTTCTTAATTGCCGAGAGCCATTTATAAATATGCCAAGACCTTTCCGTTATGTTAAAAAATGTGATTGTACAATAGACCTTTGACATTTGCAAGAATATTTTCTGAGACCTATTCTGCTTCTGCACATTTGCAGAGCCCTTTGTAGATTGGCAGTTAGCTTTCTTTAGAGGTCATGTTGATTGTGATATGTAAGCGCAACACCGCCTAAGAGGAGATTTCTGTGCTCATCAGTGGGGTGAGCACATAGGCCACATAAGTGACTTGTGATTTTCACTTTGTGAGTGGTTCTTCTGTTTTCTTTGTTCATTTTAACTCCTGACTATAGCAAAACAAACACAAAGAAAAAACCTGAGCTTTTCATTGTTGATATAGATCCTGTCTTTATCTTTTTAATGAACCAGTTTATGACAAATGAAAACCTTTATGAAAAATGAGGGAAGGCATATATATGAAACAACCACCTAACATTAACAGATGTTGTCATGTTCCAGGCATAGGGTCATACATGTTTTCCCTTACCTTGCCTGTGAAGTACAATCAGTTGTACTGCTTTTTACAAACATAGTCACTTAGCTTCAGGCCAGACTGGCTGACTCTGTCTGGTGGTGCCGTTGTGGGTTCATAGTCCCCAACCTACTGTCATTCATGCTACCTAATTCTCCCAACTCAGCCATATGTCATACCTGTACAGACAGGCTTCCTTCAGCAACTTGTCTGGGGTTGTGGGTGAGAAGAAAGATTGTAATTTGAAATTAGGCTTGTTTCATGCTAAAGCTCATGTACTCCTGTACTCCTAAGTGTAGTAAGTTCACAGTTGTTCTGCTACAAATACTACAAAACTTGTGCCTGTAGCAACCCTCCAAGATTTCACGCTGAGCTCCTTAGATGTATTATGAATTTTGTTTATGTGTGAGAGAGAGTATGTGTGTAGGGTTTTATAGTAACTTGTTTTGTCTAATTCCTTTATTTACCAACTCCATCTCCATTTCTCTAAGGGTCAGTGAACATTTGGAATGGAATAGTCTTACCTTAAAATATAACACTAATTTATGTCTAGTACACTGTACAAATAGGTTCTTTTTGGAATTATTGCATTATTTATTCCAGGTACCTTGATTGTCTTTGCAATTTGCTTTGTATTTCTTCTAGAGTGTAAACAATTGCAACCAGTCTCAAAATCATACTTGAAGTGCCTGTCCTTTCAAATCAGGGCTCCATCTTTTGCCTTTGTTTAGCCATTAAGTCTCAGATATGCCTCATAACTTGATGATTACAGTACAGGTTCTCTTTCTATAAAAAAATAAAGGTTCTTCTCTCTCTCTTCTGGTTCTGTTTGCTAAAGTGTATGCACATAACGAACTACACTAGGGTCCGGTCATAGATCTGTTTTATAATTGTTTTTAAAGTTATGGTTTCTCATTCATTAATATATGCATTCTGATTTATAAGAATACTGTTCAACTAGATTCCAGTTTTCCTACCCTTACAAATAATACCTCATGATTTGCTCCTTACGAGAACTTTTCTTAGCTTAAGTACCAAAATGTTTAATTTTCTCCAGGTTTTTGAAAAATCATTTGCTTTCTTTATTTGATCCTCAGTTCCACAAGAATGCCTTGGGGCCATCTCTTACAGACACACCCACCTTCTTCCATGTCCTTTGTGTCCCCATTGGTGTTGGTCACCATTGCTTCTTCCATCTTTGTTCTTGCCCTTCTGACTTGCCTGCTCTGATATCTCCTTTGCTAATCTACTCTAGACCAGGCCGCCTTCAGTAAAGTACCACTCTAGGATAATTGTATATGTGTTTATTTGCTCAGAAAATGTTCTTAGATATCTATTTTCTTGAAGATTGTAGAGTTGTGAAAACATTTACAGTGTATTGTCTTAAGAAGTAAAACTAAAAGTATCCTGGGAACATCAAGGCACTAAAAAGGTAGCATATGAAGTGAGAATCAAAGAGTTAGGCATTTTTCAAAAAAAGCATTTAAAGATTTATGACACTTTCATATTCTTTGATCAAATCTTAACATGGTTCCATTCTCCCACTTTCTTTTTAATCTGATTTTTTAATGTGTATGGGTGTTTTTTGTGTGCATATATATGTGTGCACTACCTGCTATGTGCAGTGCCTGTGGAGGGCAGATGAAGTCATTGGATCCCTTAGAACTAGAATTACAGATGGTTGTGAGCCACTGTGTGGGTGCTGGGAATTGAACCTAGGTCCTCTGAAAAAGCAACTGGTGGTACTCTTAACTGCTGAGCACTGTGGGGCACAAAGGACATGGAAGAAAAGTGGACATGTCTGTAAGAGTTGGCCCTCCATTTTTTTTTAAATTCACTATCTGAACGCCCCTTCATGCAATGTGAGCCAGATGTTGAATTAGTTGACTATTCATTCCCGGTTATACCTTTTGCTTTTGAATTTTGCCCCTGGTTTCTTCTGTCCATATTAAATCCTACAGTTGTTGGCTCTCTTCTTTTTCTAAGGACCTTCCTCTAATCTGTTCCCAGTTTCTGCTTTCTGTCTAATGGGACACTCCACACAGTTCTTTATTAAATAGCGACTTTAATACAATCTTCCTCTACTTTCCTAAAAGTACAGCAAAGGCTGTACCACCTAGAACACCAGAGCAAAGAGTTACCTTTCATGTAACGATAGTTCTCTGCCACCTCCGTTCTAGGACTTGAATACGAGGCAGATACTCATGCAGTAGGGCTTCTCTGTTGTGAGGTGAGATGCATGCTGGTCTGGGGAGGTGGACAGGCCGTAACTACTACTTCAGACAAAAGTGTGAACCCTTTATTGTGTATACTTTTAGAAGAGAACTGCAGAAACGTTTTTCATGTAACTGTGATTGAATTTGATTATATGAAACAACCTTTTGTATATAAAAATAGAAATAATTTAAAAAAATCTTTATTTTTTATTTTCATCACAATTGGGACTTTATTACACAAGACTATTTCAAACAAGCCTGCGTTGTACATTGGGAATGTGGTTCTTATTATTTCCAGTGTTAGGATTTCTATCGGCAAGTTTCAGTTCTGAGGTGTTGCCAGAGGACAGTCGGGTAGCTAGCTCTGTGTCACTCTGTCCCATTAGCTTTCTGTAGAGATAGGGGAGAGCAGGCCTGCTTTTCGTCCCGCCTGGCTCCCACACGG
>LOJH01066666.1:0-11477 GCA_001685095.1 Ellobius talpinus | reverse complement strand
AAGAGAGTAAACACACTGCTATTATTTTTGAGAGAGAGAGAGAGAGAGAGAGAGCATCTGGCAATCAGGGAGGCCAGGAGAGAGCATCAAATTCCCTGGAACTGGAGTCACAGATGCTTGTGAGGTACCATGTGAATGCTAGGAGCTGAACTCAGGTCTTTTGCAGGGACAGCACATGCTCTGAATGACTGCACCCCCTCTCTAGTCCTCTGATATTTTCAGTAAGCTAAAACTAATCATCTGAGAGCAAGCTTCCAGACTCCTCTGTCTTTCTTTGATATGGCATGTTGGAGCAGGGAGCTCGAGTTAATAGCATATTTTAAAAGGCTAATTCTATTATGTTCACTGTTACCCTCTCAACTGCGAAGATCGTATTAAGTACTATGCAATCATTAATGGCTAAAATGGAACTCAGGGTTTTCCTGTGAGTTCACCATAATGAACATCAATCATAATCGTGTTATAGCACCAGTCAACAAGAAACATGCTTAACAAGGTGGTAGAGGAGAGACTTGAAGGGGTGTGGCTTCATTCTAAAGCAGGCATAGACTTCCCCCTTTGACTGCCAGGTTAGCAAAGTAGCCAAGTCTCTACAAAGACACTCAGGGCTTTAATCTCAGTTATATCACTTAGTAGACTGTGCGATCTGGTCAATTATTAAATACTCTGTGCTTCAGTGCCTCCATCAAGTAAAATAGATATACCAAAAATATCCACCTATCACAATGGTTCTCAGCCTTCCTAATGCTGTGGCCATTTTAATACACTTCTTCATGCTGTGATGACTCCCAACTATGAAATTATTTCTGTTGCTACTTCATAGCTGTAATGTTGATACTTTATAATCATCATGTAAATGTCTGTATTTCCCATAATGTTTCCAGAATGTAAATATCTATGTTCATAAAGTGGTTGCAACCCACAAGTTGAGAATCACTGATCTATTAGGTTTGCCTTAGCATTAAATAGGTCAGTCTGTGGTACGTGCTTGGAAGAGAGACTAGGACACAGCAAGTGCGGCATGAGCACTATGAGAACTGTCTATGAAACAAATGGTCTAGACTCTCCATTTAAAAACTGTTAAAAGGGGCTGGAGAGATGGCTCAGTGGTTAAGAGCATTGCCTGCTCTTCTAAAGTTCCTGAGTTCAATTCCCAGCAACCNCAGGCATACACACAGACAAAATATTGCATACATAATAAATAAATATTAAAAAAATAATGACATTTCCATTATGAATGTAGATGTCATTTTTTTAAAAAGTAAATAAATAAAAACTGTTAAAAATAATCACCCTTGTACATACTTGAATATTGATATGCATGATATATATATATACATACATACATACACCAGTCCTTACTATTATCTAGGCTGCTATAAACAGTAAAATACATATAAACATATAAATATGTCATATAATATGGAAACAACATAACTAATAAGAGAGTTTCCTTTTAAAACTTAGAGGAAGAAAAAAGGTATTTCTTTAAATTTTAAAAAGTGTACTTGTTTTACTATGTACTATAACTGCTCCTGTGTATCAAGGTCTCAAATGTTAACATGGACTATAAAGTGATTTTAATGCAGCCCTGAAATGTTATTGAATTAGTTACACGGTACTTAAGTTGACATCTTTAGTATTCAGGACTAAAGCCATCAGTTTTCTTAACTGTTAGGAAGCTGTTTTAAACACAGATCAACTAAAGACCAGACTGGATCAAAGCTAATGCAGGGTTGGATCAAGCTAATTTAAACAACCCCATGTATTACATACTTAAAAGTTACGCCTATAACCCTTACTTCCCCTCACGTCGGAATGCCCAAACCTTTTCTTGTATCAGTGTAATTAGTAACTTATATCACCCTTGGTTTGAAACAAACATTAATTACAGAACATTTTTTTTGTGTGTATACCAGCAAATGCTCAAACCAGCAATTTGAAATGTGTTAACTTGAGTTAACTTCTGTGAGGAGTGAGCTCTGTGGGGTGGCTCCTGAGACCTGGTGGGGTAAATATTTGCCCCTACCCTAGTGGATTCTTTGCTGGAACACAAACCACTTTGCAAATATAGCTCACAATTGTCAATATGCAGCATGGTGAAACGAGATTCTGCGGAGAAAACCGGGCTGTTTGCTTATTCCCACAGATCCGGCAATTCTGTGCCCTCCGCTTGTTGGCACGCAGTGACAGCTGGTCATTCCAGCATGGTCAAAAACATTTCCCCCTGGCCTGTTCTCTTCGCTGGCCTGTGTTGGCCAGAGGCCAAGTCCATTTATAACTATTTCAAGGACAAAATTTAAGATGATTCAAGGTCTCTCAGAGAATTTGTTTTTTCCAAGGCAGCATGGCAGACTACCCAGGTTTGGTCGGCTATGGGGCTGAAACCTACATCTCTACAAGCTGAGCAAACTTTCATAATTAGAAAACGCACACCCTTGCCATCCAGGAGCCTGAAAAAAACAACTCAAAAACAATGTACACTTTCTCCATTTCCTTTAGTATAAACTTTCTCGGAGCAGTCTCAAGTTTCTTGATAGAGAAGGAGGTTAAATAAATGTTGAAAACAAGCCGTTAGACTAGTGGAGCTGGATTTCTGACTGCCTTCCAAGTTCCAGCTCAGCCTCTTCTTTCCGTTCTTCCCCTTTTAATCCCAAAATATCAAAGTGGTTGGTAAACACTAACTCCAGGGCCTCTTAAGGACCTTCCTGGGTGGTGGATGACTTAGTGCTGAGGTGGGAGAGTGTGCTCTCTCTCTTAACTGCATAGCTCATTGAGGAACCCATCATGTCCTGTTCTGAAGGACTTTTCACCAACTAGAGACACAACCTGTCAGGGCTCTATGGTCAGGTCCAAAGCTCTGTTTGATGAACGAAGCTCTACGTGGTGTTTACTCTGTTCATTGTATTGGCATGTCTTTGGTTTGTTCAATTTAATTAGAAAAAATAAGCTATGTAAAATAATTTCTCTGAACATGAAATTCTCTTGTTGATAGCTAAGATGGTGGTCGTATTTCTTTAAATCCACATGAGTAACTTCTCACCAGTGTCTCCTCCATTCCCCAAATGTTTTCTTTTGGTTTTTCTTGTAGGTTCTTTTGGTCACGTCTGCTTCAGACAGACATCTGGTGCATACTGCCACCAGCCATGGGCTTTCTGCCACCTGCTGTGGGCGCTTCTGACACAAGGAAACCCATCTCAGTGATAAAAAGAGGCTAAACAAGCTGAGATCTCAGGGGGCAAATTCCAGTCTATGTTCCAACCTAGAAACAAAGAGGCTTTCTCTTCTACCTTTGGTGTTAAATGCCAAGCCATGGTAGTCATGGGTTCTAATATCTTCATCAAAAAATTAGAGTCCACTCTATGAGACAGATGAGAATAGAGGGCTTTAGAATCCCTAAGTAAGAAAGCCATTTTGTCTCCTTTTTTCAGAATGCCCAACAGGTTCTGCAGGACTTTTCAGGGCTGTCTTGTGTGCTCGCCTTCTTCCTTCTGCTTTTACTGCAGGCTCATTCCAAGTCAACACCGCCAGCAGTCAGTGACCAAAATCCACCAACTATTATTATCTTGTCCCCACAGATGGATCACCCTCTAAACCAGTCCTAGAAAAGTGAAAACAGAATTTGTGAAATAGGAGATTGGAAATAAATTCCTTATTTTTTTCTAGTTAGGAGAGCTCAGGGGGAGTAACATGGGCAGGAAGACAGGTGGCAAGGTGGCAGGAGACTTACATTCATAACGGCTCATCCCTTGAGACTTAGGGAAGTCCAAGTCAAACCACTCAGACCGTGCCTCACTTAGCACTGCATAGCATCCTAATCCCAAACTTGTTTCCAGCCATTCACCAACTTTCACATGTACATGCCATTTTATTTTTTATTTTTTGGTGCCTCATGCCTTTGTCTTTGAGTTATTATTATTATTGTCATCATTATTATTTTGTCAAGGACATGCAAAAGCTTGATGTGAGGAGTGAAAAAAACCTAGACATTGTTGTATGTTTGAACATGACAATTGGAATCAGAGCACATGTAAGGAATCCTGTACTCAATCTTAACAAGGACAATTTTTTAATTGCATTATTAAGAAGCATTTTATAGGAATTGTCACAAAAGAGTCTATAGTGTATCACCATTGATTCAATAATTGCTATTTTTGAAGCTTTCAAAGGAAGTTTAATTTACATTGAGTTAGGAAATTTTCCTTTCTTCCCAGTGGTATGTGTTCTGCATACATGAATAATATATATAAACTCAGAGAGATAATCCAAACTGTATTTGCAATTCATAAAATTTAAATCACCTCTGTGAAGATTTATATAAGACAAAAATGCCCAGGTCATCTCTAAGTTCTGTGTTTCTGTATCATTTTTAGAGTTGTGGGTTAATAATCACTTTTATAATGACTTCCATTTGTATTACACATGTGTATGATTTTACATTTCAGGGAAATGACCCTTAAAATTACTTTGGCTGTTTGTCTTTTGAGACAGGCTCTTGATATATAGCCCAGGCTAATTCACATTTGCTCTGTAGCTCAGGTTATCCTCTAGTTTTCTATCGCCTGCCTTAGCCTCTGGATGCTAGGATTACTTCCTATTTCCTAGCCTCCAAAGACTTTTGCTTTTAAAGAACACGTTATTAAAGGGCTGGATAAATGGTTTTGTCTGCAACCAGAGTGTGAGGAGCTAAGTTTAGATGCTCAGAATGCACAGGAAAAGCTGGTCATGATGACACATGTACCTGTAACCCCAGTGCTTTTGGGAAGGAGACAAGTAAACACCCGAAGTGCAATGGTCATACAGGACAGAGGAGATGTGTATGTCTATTCTCAGTGCATCGAACAGCTCCGAGTTCAGAGAGAGAGTCTGTCTTAAAAATAATGTGGAGGGTGATGAGCAAGACACTTACTTTACTTCAGCCTCTGACCTCACATACGTGCATCCATGTGCACACACATGCACACTCCTAAGTGAAGATATATAGATATACACACTTGTACATTTTACAAGATTGCATGCTACAGTTGCCCTGGAAGGGGGAGTTGTTTTGTCAGATCTAAAATTCTTAGACAATACCTGGCATAATTCTGGTTCACATTCTAAAAATAACAAGAATAATGTTTGAAAATGTTTGAAAATTTCAGTTTTAACCTGTTCTGGTAGAAGAATGGGTAGGATCCTTGGGGTCCTGGACAAAAAATTAAACATCAGAAAATATTTTAATATTCATGGTTCATGAACATTTTGTGTGGAACATCACTGGAATGCACAGAGATACACTTCGTGTGCTCGGGACTGCGGTCCACCCTGGACTTCAGGGTGGAGTGTGCCGCCTATCTGATGGGAAAAGGCCTACAGCCACTATTCAAAGGACTAACGCTCAAGCTGTAAGTTTCAGTTTCATTATACTTAGATGCTGCCTCAAAGGGGATCTGTTTTCTGAATGACTGCCGTGGCGTGTTTTCAAACACAGTATTTCTCTCCCATACTATTACTAAAGAATTTTCAACAATGCAAGCTATATGTGCGTGGCTTTACAAGGATATAGCAATCAAGAGGAAAATAGATGACCTCAGCCTAGAACCTGTAACCATGCTGGGTTTATTTTTATTGAATGAGCAGCTTTGTTCCACTGTAAGGGTTGGTGGTCAGAGAGCACTCAATATTACAACCTATAAATTCGAAAAATACCTTTTAAGTCAAAATAGTCAATGAATTATATATTTTCCTTGTCCACATTGATTCACTAATAATTATTATTTTATCTTGGACCTCCAGCCAGCTTAGATGGCTCATAGTGACTGACTTTTAAAGCTCCTTGCCAGTAACATTAATTTCAATGTCACCAGTTAAGCCAAAACACTGCAAAGATCTCCCTTTTCTTATGCCATTCTCCAGGGAAATTTTATCCTCCTCCATCAGTACTGAAGGCATTTGGTTCATCATTTTCTTACCTCTTTTAACTTATTCCTTGCATTCCAAGTCCATGCTCGATATTTTAAAGATTTTTTTGTCATTTTTGTGGGGCCTTGAGTAAGAAATGGTTTCAATAAAAAATAATTATTTTGGATATAATATTAAAGCCAATTTGTTGTAAGGTTGAATTTCACTTCAACAATCTTTTAGTAATAACCATATTGTCTGAAGAACAAATCACAACTTTCCACATTGAACAAGAAAAATCATACAACTTAATTTACTTGAAATTCTTTCAAAAAGGAATAAACTTTAGAGAAGTTAAAAATTGAAGACTACATTGCTTTAGTAATATTGCATATGAAAATATAGTTGGCAGTTAGCCAGTTTCAGCAATTAAAAAATAAGCCAAAATCTGTTTTCTTAAGTGTTAAAGCATCAGATATACATATATATACATATATATGTGTGTGTGTATATATATATATATAATTTTGGAGTTTTTTGTTTATGCTGTACATCAAATGAAAGAGAAAGCTTAAAACAATTATTGGAAGTGTTTGATTACAAGTACTAACCCATTTTGGCTTTATTCCCAATGAATGAAAAGCCAAATCAAAAATAATAGTAGCTTATTTTGCCTGATTTTTTAAAAAACTGTAAAGCCAGCTAGCTCTACATTCTGCTAAGTATAGCTGATTCTATGGAAATAATTTTCAGATGAGGCTATAATGACTGAAGTGAGCTGTTACTTGGTTACAGATGTCCTTACCTTCTACGTTCAAAGTCGATGCCCCTTGTGGGGTCTCAACATGGGCCAGCTGTGGCTATTTGGCAATCTGTGCTTCATAATGCTTTCAAAGCCACAGGGTGGAAAATGGGTCAGGGATAGTCAAGCAAATGCTGTTTCCCTGTCAGGGGTCTCCACCTCACCTGTCTACTTAGCAAACTGCTGGAATCTCTTGCGCCTTCATGTTTTAAAGGAGAAATATGAAAATAATCATATTCAGGTGAATAAAGACGTCCCTATTAATAAGATGTGTGTGCCTCTAATTCCACTCTTCTCTAAATTCCCTGAAATGAGAAAAGATGTGTTTATTTTTAGAGTGAAAATCCAGTGTGGAGGAAGCCACTACCGTAAACTTAGACCACAGCATGTACGCCAATCTAATAATCTCTTTTTAGCATATGTTCTTTTTGTGGGTTAAGTTTCTACAGAAAGCCCAGACTAACAGAGTGAGAGATATGACCAGGATACCAGCGCAGCTTCCCAAGTGCTTGCTGCACACGCATGAAGATCCAACTTGAATGCCAAGAACCCATATTTTGAAAACCATCTGGCTGTGGTAGCATATGCTTGTCACCCCAGCACTGGGAAGCTGCGGACTCCCCAGAGTAGATGCCTGGGGCTCACTGTCCAGCCAGCCTAGCATAATCCATGAGCCATGGGTCCCAGTGAGATAATTGGTCTCACAAAACAAGGAAATGGTGCCTCTGAAGGAACAACACTTGATGCTGCCGCCTGGCATTCCCTTGCGTGTGGACACATGTACACCAGCACACACATGTGCATGCCCAGACAGCCAGATGCACACATGCTCAAGACATACTTAAGTGATTTAGTTTCATTCTTTCACAAGTGAATATCCAGGTCTGCTAGCACAGTTTATTGAAGAGACTGTCTTTTTCTCTGACTTAGATTTTTGGCACCTGTGTAAAAATCAGGAGTCTATGCCCGTGTGACTTTGCACCTGTGTCTTCCATCCTATTCCTGGGAACAATGTGTCCCGCTTTATGACAGTGCCATGCTATTTTTGTTATTATGTCCCTTTAGTATGATTTGAAATCAGGTATGGTGAGACCTCAGCATTGTCATTTCACTTGGGATTGCCTTGAAAGTCTGGGTTCTTTTGTGCTTCCACGTGACTTTCATAATGATTTTTTTCCTATTTCTGTGAAGAAAGTTACTGAAATATTTATCAGAGATAGAACTGAATCTGTAGATGATTTTACATGGTATGATCATTTTCATGATATTAATTCTAATGGATGAGCATGGTAGTCCTTCCATCTTCTAAAGAGATGTCAAGGTTTTACCTCATACCAGACGTGGAAACATGCAGATATGGTTTAAAATCTATTTCAACTAGTAAAACTATAGAACTGTTAGAAAACAGCTGTATTAGTTAGTACTGTTATTATGTAACACCATGACCAAGGTAATATATACAGAGAAATATTTAATTCAGGACTTGCTTACTGGACCTTTCCAGTGGACTTCTGGAAGCCCATTGAGGCCTACAACTCAGCACACTATTGCCTAGGGAGCACGTGACTGAGCCCCTAAAAGCTGCTGCATGGGCTTAAGTGTGGAAAATAAGAGTATGCTGAGGCCCCCCACCATGTGGTACTTGGAAATCACAGGTGTTTGAGTATCATCGCTCAGAGCTTCAGCATTTCAGCTGCCAATCCTGGAGAGAGTCAAGGAATGTGGATGAAACACTTGGTTTCTAAAGGTAACTTTTCTCTGGTATAAAGTGGCTTAATCTAATCAAAATTATTATTGTTTTGCTTAAACTCCAGATAAAACTGTATTTGTGTGTGTGTGTGTGTGTGTGTGTTTTCCTATTCATTTCCAGATTCCTCATGAAGAATCCCATCCAAACTCTCATTGTTTCCTTTGATAATGTCCCAATTATTCTAAAATGTATTTCTGTAAGCAGATAGATGCTGATTCTGTGCAGTCTAGTTTATGAGCAGCTAAACCTTTTCACCTTGAAGCCTTGATGCAGCTTTAGCTCTACCGTGTGTTGAGCTCTGGAGTGGGTTAACAACAATGCGTGTAAACACACAGCTGTGCTGAAACACAGTAGATGTGAAGTTAATAACTGTCATGCACTTCTGCTTTCCAGTTGTGATGGCATTGTTAGTATGACACGTAGGAGACCAGACTCTGTGCACACATATAGATACTGTCTGGATTAAGGTGAACCTTCGAGAATGTCTGTGAGGTATTATCTCAAGTTAACTGATGGGGAAGACCCATCTTTATTGTGGACAGGGCCATTTTTTTTGAGTAAAAGATCCAAGGCCGTAAATAAAGGAGAGCACAAGCTGAATGCTACCATCCATGCCCTGATGTGTGCAATCCGACGCTGACTGTGGATGTGCTATGATCAGTTCTCCGAAGCTCTCACCTCTGTGAGTTCCCTACCATGATGGACTGTCATCCGGACTTGTGAGCCAAATGCACCATTTCTCCTTTAAGCTGTTTTTGTCCAATTATCTAATCCCAGAAAGGAAACTGAGTCATCAGTACTGTTCCCGTAATCTGAGATAAATCAATTTACAAACAGGAAAGTTTTGCTTGTCTTACGAATTTGGTTCCAGCCCATGGTTGGTTGAATCTATTTTTCTGAAATCTTTGGTTAGTTTGTGCATCATGATGGGGGGGTGTATGATAGAAAAAGCAATAAAATAAGAAACCTAGACAGTTTAAAAAAGAGAGAGAGATAAAGGTCCCTATCCCTCCTTCAAGAGCACATTCTCAGTGATGAGAGGAGCTTGCCCATCATTTAAAGGTCTCTATTGTGTCAAGATAGCATGAAGCCGAGGACCAGACTTTTGTCATGTAGGTGTTCATGAGACATTCCCTTTATTTTGTTTTGTTTTCATAACAAATATATTCAAAGGTTGGCCTTCAACTGATCCTCCTGCCTCCTGCTCCAGGTTACAGGTTTTCACCACCATGCCTCGTTCACTGCTATTCTTTTTTACATTTTAAGTACAAGCATGTATCACAGTACTGCCATACCCTACTCAAAGAAATTAGCTCATGAAACGGATATCTCAGTATGTTCCTCTTACACATATGGAAGCTGAAGCTTTAAGAGGTTAAATAATTTATTCAAATTCACAGAACGGGAGGGGTGAGATAGAAGCAGAGAAGTCTATCCTCAGCATGGACTTCACAGCACAGAGCAAAATCAAGAATCACATCCTTAGCATGAGTCACTATGGTGCCGAAGAGTTGGCAAACAATAGCAAAGGAGGCATTAGGGGACAAATTTCTCTGAGAAGCATAAAATTCTACATTTATCTTTTTACTTATCATTCTTGCCACTTGCTACAAAGGTCCATTTGACTTTCAGTTGACCTTCAATTCATCTCCTTTTATGCTGATGCTAGTTGGATAAGTGGTCCTCACCAGTTTTTATGGACTCGGAACTCAGATTCAGGAGATATCAGGAATTAAACAAGTGGGAGAGGATTTACTGGAGTCAGTTGTAGGGGAGAAGTATCATTTAGAGTTGTTCAAAACCTCAGGTTGGCTGAATACCTTAGTGTGAAACTGTAGTCACTGGGAAGCCTAAGATAAGAGGACCTCCCGAGGCCAGGAGTTCAAGGTCAGCTTGGAGAACACAGCAAGGCTCTGTCTAAAAGAAAATCACCAGGCACTTCTAAGAATTCAGTGTGGCCTAAGGACTTCTATTTGGGTTCTGATTTGGTCTTACCCCTAGGTTGAATTCCCTTTCAATTTCCCTGCTTGAAGCCATAGGTCCTGCTTATTTCTTCAGTTTGATTTCCTTCTGCTCATTTGGGTGTGGAATGGCTATCTGAAAGCCATTATCAGAGGCCGTCCCTCCCCTGCCAAGGGAAGGCTCTGGTCACAGAGGCTTGCGGTGCTTCAGATTACATGCCTTCACAACACCCATAAACTGTGCAGAGAGGCTTTGAGAAAATGCTGGAGAGGCAATGCAACCATCATGCAGCTCTCCTCTGGTGATTATAGTGATACCACGGAGTTGTTTATTCCTTTAGCTAAAACTGCAAGATAATATTTTATCAAGCATTTACAGAATGTACCAGATGAGAGTAGAAAACCTAAGCAAGGTGCAGATAAAATTGCTGCATATGATGAGCGTCAGTTCCTTTCTTCTGGCATTTATTTACTGAATCTTAGACATCCAAACAAAAAGCACCTGGAAGTACCTATTAACCTTTTACTTTTGTCTTAGCCATTAGTCTTTCGTGAAACAATCCCACAGCCTCTCTCACTGATCTGTGTATTTACTGCAGGAGTTTGTTTCTGCTTTTCTTTTAGAACTCCGGTTCCTGTTTCAGATGTAAATTCTTGAACTCATAAACACTTTATTTCTCTTCTGCCATCCCAACCGATAAAGGACCAGAACCCAGTGTGCCCCATGATGGAGGGACTCATCAATCATTGACACCATATGAAAAGAAGTTTAGATTGTGCAGTGTCTGTATCATCTTGCACCAATCGGAAATAAAGCTTTGGGGACAGTTGATAAATAAATCCTGTAGCTTATATAACTGGTGCAGCTTTAATGACTTTATCTCCCCATCACTGAGGTTCCTGAGGGCTGTTCTCGGCAGCCGATACTGTTTCTATTAAACAGAGGGACAATATCTACTTATTAGTGCCTCTGTAGATCATTCTTCATGGCCTATTTCTTTTTTCTCGATTTTATTGAGCTCTGCATTTTTTCTCTGCTCCCCTCACTTCCTCTCCCCTCCCCTTCAACCCTCTCCCATGG
>LOJH01066665.1:0-10314 GCA_001685095.1 Ellobius talpinus | reverse complement strand
GGGAAATGGGAGGAGGGGATGAGGTGGAAATTTTTAATAAAAAAATAAAAAATTAAAAAAAATAAAAATGGCAGTCCTATAAAAAATAATTTAGCTATTAATTGCCTGCAAAGACGACTGAATTGCTTCCTTTGTTGGTCAAAATATACTTGTCTTAGGGTTTCTATGCTGTGAAGAGACACCATGACCATGGCAACTCTAAAATAGGAAAACATTTAATTGGGGTGGCAACTTATACTTTCAGAGCTTCAGTCCATTATCATAATGTGAGACAAGGCAATGTGCAGGTAGATACATTGTATGTAGCTGAGTGTTCTACATCTTAGGAAACAGAGAATGGACTGACATAGTGGGTGGTGTGGACGTCCATGAGAATACAGGAGACCTCAAAGCCCACTTGCACAGCGTCTACTCCAACAAAGCTGCATCTTCTAAAAGTGCCATCCTCTTCGGGGGCAATTTTCTTTCAAATCACTGGACCAGCCTTCAAACAGAAGATGGTAAATTGGCTCACTGAAGGTTAGTCAGCAAGATGGACCCTGGGTCGAATCTGAGGCAGTCACAGACATTTCAGTGGGTTTGATGTCTTCTAGCCCCTGAATAATAGCATCTCCTTCCTATTAGTAGGGAGAGAAGTGGATTGAAGTATATGTAGCCCTGTGGATGAGGAGTAGTGGAGGACAGGGAAATTGTACTGCCTACATTTGCCAGCAAGCATTCCATGTGGTCCAGAGTGGAAGCTTGATGAAGTCTATACCAGCACGTATTAGCCTGGGTAGTTTTCAAAATTACCCATACTTTCTTTTATCTTGGATGTCTTTATATATCTTTTCCCGGTGACAGCTTGATGTAACTTTCACTATGGAAAGATACTTTTTGTAAGGCTAACTGGGCTATTGACAGAATTTATATTCTACTGATAACTTGACATAATTTCTGTTTGTGTATGTGCATACTTGTTGGAATGTATGCTTATACATGTGGAAATATGTATGTGTTGTGTGTGTGTGTGTGTTTGTGTAGGGTATAGGACAACTTTGAGTGTCATTCTTCAGGCTTGGTACACTGTTTTTATTGTCGTTTTCTGTGGAATATTTCTTTACACTGTGTGAATATATGCCTTTATGGTTGGTTTAATAAAGAAGCTGAGAAGCTGACTGACAAGTAGCTGAACAGAATAAGATTAGGCAGGAGAGCCAGACTAGGAGAATGCCGTGAGGAAGAAGGGGGGAGTCTGAAGTTGCCAGCCAGATGCAGAGGGAACAGGAGATGAACATGGCATGCTAATAAAGGTACCAGCATGTGGCAGAGCATAAATAAGGAATATGGGTTAATTTAAAATGTAAGAGCTAGTTACTAATAAGCCTGAGCTATCATCCAGTCATTTGTAACTAATATAAGCCTCAATGTGTATATTTGGGAACTGTTGGTAGGACAGAAACTTCTATCTACAAATGTTTTGCTTTGAGACAGAGTCCCTTATAAGCTTGGAGCTCACAAAAGAGCTAGACTGACTTGTTAGTAATTCTTAGAGATTTTCCTGTCTCTGCTTCCCCAGTTCTGACTTTACAATCTTACCACTGTGGTCAGTTTTATTGTTTTATTTTATTTTAATGTGGATTCTTGGGATTGAGTTCAGATACTCTTACTTGTTAGGCAAGCATTTTTACCACATAAGATTTCTCTAGCCCTTGACTTTCTCCACCACATTTGTGTGTGTGTGTGTGTGTGTGTGTGTGTGTATGGATGTCAGAGAGCAACCTCAGGTGTTGATCCTAGCCTTCTACCTTTTTTGAAACAGGGTCCCTCATGGTTTGTTGCTGCATAGGCCTAGCTACCTCGTCCACAAGGTTCTAGGGATTCTCTTGTCTCCACCTTTTATTTTGCCTGACCCAGAAAGACAAATATAATATGTATTCATTTATAAGTGGCTTTTAGACATAAAGCAAAGAAAAACCAGCCTGCAGGCCACAAGCCCAGAAAAACTAGACAACAAAGAGTATCCTAAGAGAGGTATACATGGAGATATAAAGGAAGGTGAATAAGACCAAAAATCTCCTAAGTAAATTGGGAGCATGGGGGTTATGGGAGAGGGTATAAGGAGAGAGGGGAGGAATGGAGGGAAGTGGAGAAAAATGTATAGCTCAATAAAAACACAGAAAAAAGAAAATAGGGAGTCTGACATCAATTAGTCATGCTTGTACAGTGATCATTTTGCCCATCGAAGCATCTCCTCAGCCACAATTATTTATAAATATGACATCAAGTTTTCTTCCTTTGGCCATTGTGGAAGGGTATAGAGTTCTAGGATATAGACTAAGGATAGCAGGAGCCAGAATTGGTGATTATCCTAACTGAAAGTACCCATGGGCTTCTGGGAAAGTAGATGCCCAGATAATTGCTGAGTGAATGAAAGAACTAATAACTGAGTTTCTTAAGTGAGAAGACAGGTTAATGTTGGTTGTGCATTTTCTATAGCTGGCATCCTTCCTGGTACCCTCACATGTTACTGGATTCACCCAGACAGTGGCCAATTTCATTTGCTATTTGTGTATCAGGACATCAGAGACAAAAGCTTTTTTATGTGAGGGATACTTGCCTCTGAAGCCTGTTATTTTTTTCCGATCTGACAATGGCTTACATTATTTACTTCCAGAGAACTGTCCCAGACACACTTGATTAGCCATAAATGAAAGATAATCCATTGCTGTGAGAAAGGACATGCTTTCAATAGCTAGGCAGAGGGACAGATAGATAGATACTTAACAATTTACAGTTTATGTCTTGACAACTTGGATACTGTAATATGAAAAATGCTACTGAAAAGGTCCAGTCCATTCCTAGAACAGCATTTTCAGTAATGAAAGATAAATGTCTAGAACTTTTTTACTTAAAACCCCTCACTGCCTTTCCATTAGCCCTTAATTTCCAATCCTAACCTAATATGGCTTACAGGGTCCTTCAGGACTTGGCCTCTCCTTACCTTTCTGTCTCATTTGTTGATTAATGATCCCTAGATCCTATCCATCCTGACTAGAAAGGGAGCTAGAAGTTTGGACTTCTTATGTAACTAAGATTCTTGGGCTATGAGAACTATGAGAGCAAACATTCTTTATTACTGTTGTTTCTTATGTGCTGTACAGTATTCACAGGGCCAGATAAAGGTAGACATTCCAACCCAAGAAAGCTATCAGCATCCTCAAAATTGCTATACAGAATAACTTTGCCTTGATTTCTATTAGAGCAATGCTATAACCAAATCAAAGAATTGTATCTGGAAGTCATTTAAAGACTGGTTTGCTCAGACGTGTGGTGGTGTGAAGAAAAAGGAAGATTGAATGCATTTGGCAGGTATGACTTCTATCAGTTTGGGGCAGAATTTTGGGGAAAAGATGGAGTTTTATTTTTGTGTTTGTTTCCTTTTGCTATTGCTTTCTTTGTGAGGACTTCTGTGACTTTAGGAACCCATGCAGTAACTGAGACCTTGAGACTTACACATAGGAAGTGCTGTGAGTGAGGGATATGGCGGTCTTCTACCGAAGACCTAAAGATAGGTCTCTAAAGAGAGTCAGTTTAGTTAAATAACTGGCAACAGTACCTGGAATGACAGTATTTATTTATATTAATGTTTCAATTCCTTTAAATATTTACATGTAGTTCCAAAAATATGTTTAAACTTATAATTAGTGTATAATTGATTCAGAAATAACAAGTAAAAGTCTAAGTGAATTATAACATTTACCTCCCTGTTCAGTTATCTGTAAAACAGGTCAGTTCTCTACATCAGGTTATTGTCATTTACCTGGAACAGTTCAACTCCACAAAGAAAGCAATTGAAAAGGATACTGAGACCATATGTTTTTACATATTTATTTCCATACCTTGGAGAAGGTCTCAGAAATAACAGGAAATATTTATTGGATGAGAAAAAGAATTCATCCATAATTCCAAGTTTGTATTTATTTCTCTGCCTGTTTTAGATGGGAGCAAGTATGGCAAGATTATGGACACCCAAAGCCATGACATAACTTACCTGTAATAATAAAGGACACCTACAGTTCTCAGCATCTGGTACTCCGTCCATAGCATCTAAGCATAGAGTCACCACCACCCCCAACACATCGATGTTTTAAGATATTCGTTCAGGTAACACTGATACATGATCAGGTTTGAGAAAGAGCCTAAAACCATAAAGATAATCCATTAAGATGTCAGCAACAAAAGGCAATTAACAGTACCATTGCTCTTTTCCCAGTGACCATTTGATTTGTATGAAGAGCAGTGGAAACTGCACTGGGTACACTGAATGGGCTTCTCCTGAGTGTAGCATTTTAGGTTGGTTGCAGTTCTTTATCCTGTTGGGGACATCTGAACTGATGAAGACTATTTCTTCCAGCTGCTATTGTTTGTGTCTGGGAGTCAATGGTTTTATTTCAGATAAGTTTTCCCCTTCTGTGCTGCCCATATCACTGCAATACAAGACTAATTAAAGAATTTGTATGTGGTATCCATTCCTGGGAGATGTATAATTCTCTTCTGGCATCCCGAGAACCATTTTTGCAAAGACTTTCAGTTCATATTTTCTTTTTTTAATCAGGCAGAGACATTACAATTAAAATACCATTAAAGTGATTCTGGCAAGTCTTGCAATAAGCATGTTTTTTAATTAAAGAAAGAACAGGGGCACGCATAAGCAGCATCAGCTAAAGGGGAAATTTTCAGCCGATATCTGTTTTAATTGAAAGGGAAAAGAAAAGAAGAGATGCGGTAGCTTTTGCTTGCTTGCTGGTGTTTAAGTGGCTTCATCCCAGGTTGCTAAGTTTAGGTGTTCTGTGCTTGATTAATTAGTAGCCAACCAGAGAGTCCATTGCTTTTGCCCCTTATCCTTAAAGCCTGATTTATGCCTCACATTCTCCATGAATATGTGAGGACTCAGGCTTCTGTTTCCTGAGCTGCTAGTGGATAGGATTATGGAGCGTGGACTGAGCTCTTGGGGGCTCTCGTTTGCCAGCCAAATTGATTTTCCGCCTCTCTGGCCGGGGACAAGCCCACCTCGAAGGCTTCCCAGGCTCTGCTCCAGTGGATCGGGCACGAGTCTAATCTGGATCTTGCCAACAAAGGAAACCGTGTGGCGTGCACCCCATCACGATGCAGGCTTCAGGCTGTGGCCGCCTTGCCTAATGCTGCTCTCTCCTGCTCTTCCTCACCTCCTCGTAGCTTCCATCCTCAAAGCAGCACGGTACAGCGAGTATAGTGTCGTAGCCCACAACTTCCCACATCGCAGCTAGCACCCCCTTATCCAGGCAGAGTAGTATCTGCGCATCCTAAATGTGCAGTCACCTGTAATCCTCTAGAAGTGGTAATCCACAGACTCCCCTGACTATTCATTTGACAAGTCAACAGTTGAAAATTTGTAATCTATAGGCTGCCAAATTATTTACAAAAAATATTCTGAATGAATTTTAGTCATTGTAAGTAAATGAATTGGGTGGTTTTCCTCTCCTGATTCACATAGTTCAAGGTCTGAGAAGACAGATGATCTAGTTTGGCGGTAGACGACATCTAATTAGTGGGGGACCTCGGATCTTTTTTTGAGTCTTGCATCAGTCTCAGTCTCCTCTGCTGACTGACTCTTGAGTTCATTGTTTATTTCCTTTCTCCCCAGTACTCACCTCTTCACCGAAAATGCTATTACTGTGAACCATTACTCCCTTAATCCTCCTAAAATACGGCATATAACATTTGGCATCCATATTACCACCTTCACAGCTCTTAAACCGTTCCCCAGAGTCCATGCACTTGCAACCTTCTGATTACTTGAATCTATTTAAATCTTATTATTCTAGGTTTTATGTGGGTATGTGATAGACCTTTCCCCTCTGTCCTTTTGCCCTCCTCTTCTGTTTTCAGTCCACTTAGCCTCTGTGGGATACTTCATTTACTTCCAGAGCTTAAAGTTGCATTTATTCAACAATACTATTTCCTATGGCCCAGGTACTGTTGTAGGCACAGAGACTAGGGCTGTGGATGAAGCTATTAAAAAAATTTTCCTCTTATGGAGTTTACTTTTATAAGGAAAGAAACCAACAAGCAAGTGAATTATGTTTTTTTTCTATTATACTTCCTACTTCTACAGAGCAAAATTCAGCCTGGTTTGAGATGGGCAGGAACCCATACTGAGGAAGGGTGGCTAACAGACTTTGGATACATCATGGGGAAATGCTTCAAGATGGGAGGAGGAGGCAAAATGGTCAATGCAATAAGGACACTTGGTCAAGAAGGGAGTAACGGGAGCCTGAGCCAGATAAGACTGATGTCGAAGGGTCTGGGAACCTTTGAGAGTAATGGGGATGAGTGTAGGATTTTAACATAGGAATGGATCATATGGTTTCCATTAAGAGGACAAGCTCTTCCAATACTTCAAGACTGAGACAAAAGTGACCTGGACTGTAGGAGTTGTATGTCCAGGTGGTGAGAAGTAGCTGGACTAGGAGGGTAATTTAAAGATACAATGTATAAAATTTCCTGAGGGGTTGGTTGTGGGGAATGAATGAAAGTTGAGTCTAGAGTAGTGAGACTCAGCAACCGGATAGGGTTAACTAGATTTCTGAGATAAGGGGAGTTTAGGTTTTGAATTGCTCCGTTTAAAAGATAATTGGACATTCAAGTAGAGATATTGAAAATGAAGACTGGTGTGCAAATTGAGTTGAGGGCCAAGATTATTAGGCTTGGAGATCAATGTTTGGGAATTATCTACAACTAGATACACTGATTTTTTTTTAACTCTTGAGATAAAAAGGTGGTGTACATGTGCTGTTAAGAAAAGTGGCCAGAGGGCTGGGTCTTGGGAAACAAGAAGTGTCTTAGGTTGGGATGACCAGAGAAATCAGCTACCAGGGATGTAGATGCCTGGGAAGCAGGAGGAAGCCCAGTGTAGTGGCGCTTTAAAGCCAGCACCTGGGAGGCAGAGGCAGGTGGATCACTGTGAGTTCCAGGACAGCCAAAACTACATTATGAGATCCTGGCACACAAAAAGAAGGAAAAGAAGGAAAGAGGAGGAAAACCAGGGCCGTGCAGTACTGGGTAGGTGAGGTGAAGGAGTTCCAGGACATAGTAAATTACAATGTAATCAAAGATTGAGACTGATAAAAATGAATGAAATTTGTGACCTTGACAGCAACAGCACGGTAGAGCAGCAAGGCAAAAGTCCAGCTGGGGGTGGGGATTACACAACAGAAAGGAATGGAAGAATTGAAGATAATAAGGAAAGTCAGCTCTTTCAAAGACTATTGGTTATAGTAAAAAAAATAAGTTAAAATTTTTCTTCTAAGGAAGTCATCTTTAAAGCTATGTGTCTGTTTTCCTTATAAAACACAGCAAATGATTTTGTGGTCATTACAGATGATGATTGATTATACAGTTAGTCAAAAGTTTGTTTTAGTGTTCCTTTTTTTCTTTAAATGTCAGCTAGCTGCTAAAAAGTCTCTTTTACTTCCCCTTCAAAGAAATAAGAGAGGTTTGATGGAAATGAGTGGTTACATGTAAAAGATGTGTTCATTTATGTATTTAGAGGGGAAGCGACTGTAATGATGGTTGATTGATTTTTATAAAATTACCCAAGACCACTTGTGAAGATACAGTCAGCTTTCATTCAAGTCATAACAAGCAATTTTAGAGTCGTACCAAAAGGTTGATTTCAGCCCTGCTCTTTATTTTAGCTCTAAGAAATGGGGACAGACTTTATAAAGTAGAAACATAACATCCTCCTATTGCCTTCCCGTGTTCAAGTTGCCTTCCTGTGAAGCAGCCCATTTTAGATTGATTGCAAGCTTATTCTGTGAGGATGGAAATTCTGTGGCCTTTGCACAGGTCTAGAGAAAGTATCAACCTTATGTTCTTTCCACAGGAAGGCTTTCTCTTAGGGTGCCACAGAATTGTTTTATATACAAAGAACTGAATTCCTTAGCAAACTTCCTCCACTGTGTATCTTTCTGTTCACTGCTACTGTTGATGCAAGGGGATGCTTTTTAGCAGTGTTTATGATGTTGTGTTCATTATTTCATCTAGTCTTAGCACTTTCAACACAAAGCAGCTCTTTCTTTGGACCAAACTCTTCTCCCTTCATTAGCATCCTCATTAGGTCCTGTCAGTAAATGGTGTTTACCTATGTTTCAAAATCTCTACCAATTTGTTTCAATGTGTTTAAAACTGTGCTTATTGTTATAACGTTATGTGTTTAGCCACTAATCCTTGTAATCTCTTATATATCCCTTTTGGAAAGAGGGGAGGATATCTCCATTAACAAAATAAAAATAAACCACGTAGAAACAAGCTACAGGCAAACTTACTTAGGTTAACATGTTTTCACTTAAGTACAGCTCTGAGAACAACCTCACTTAATTAAAATGTTGCCAGGAAATGTTTGCAGAAATAGGTAAAATACTGGAGTTGTTTTCGAGTAGCCCTGGGTTCTAATTCTGAGCTTTTACTTATCTTAGTTAAAAGAAATGCAAGCTTCTCTAAGCCTATTCCACTCTGTGAAACACAGAAAGGGGTGCTTATTTCATGAGCTAATTTTCGAAGGTTATTTCAAATAAACTGCCCAATGAGTTTGGCCTATAGTAAGTATTTAATAAATATCTGCTACTTCTTTTTTAATTCTTTGCTTTTGGAGTAAGTAAGTTGTGCTAGAACACATTTTTATTATAAAATACATGGGAAAAATAATGAAACCTGACCCTAAATGTAATCAAAGCCTAAAATGATTTCTACAGTCTTATTTGAAGCGTGATTCTAAATGACTTATACTACAGTTAATCTCAGAAAAACCTGGCTTCTTGTCATCATTAGTATCAAATGAACATATAGACACATTCTTAAAAGATAATTAAAAATTTGTTCTCTATAGGAGTCTCCTGGCTTCACCTATTTTTTGACTGTGGGTTTTTGCATCTGCTCCTATTAGGTGCTCCTATTAGGTGCTCCACGCTGCTTCTCTGATGATATTTGGTCTAGGCACCATCTATGAGTATGACACAATATCATTAGGAATCATTTCATTGACTTATTTATTTATTTATTTATTTTGCTAGTTGCATTTGGTTCTATCCTGGGTGTGGACTGCCCAGCTTCTGGTTCTTGGCCATCATGAAATGTCAGGTGTGTGAGTCTCAAGTTGGAGCAGTCATTGGCTGGCCATTCCCACTGGCCACTCGCACTGGCCTCTCCCACAAATCCTGTTTCCTCATTACTCCAGCATGTTTTACAGGCAGGACACATAGTAGGTCGAGGGTTTTGGCGGTGTTGATGATGCAGTCTCACATCTGGGAGTCTTATCTGGTTCTATAGGATGTCCAGTTTCAACTCTGTATCCCCCAAACTAGGAGACTTTGGTAAGGTCATTCTCATAGATTCCAGGGAGTTTCCACTGCACTAGGTTTCTACATCTCCCACCCTCCCAAGTTCATCCTCCCCCCAATTCCAGTCATCTCTCTTAGTACTCTTTCTTTTCATTCACTGTTTTGCCTGGACCCCCTTGTTTCCATTTCCATGCATCCGAGTCCAAGTGAAAAATCTTTTCTATTTCCCTTTCCCAGGGAGATCCAGTCATCCCCTCTTGAGCCTTCCTTGTCACCTAGCCTCTCTCTGTCTGTGGATTATAGTGTGAGTAACCTTTAATTAACAGTTAATATCCACTTATAAGTGAGCACACATCATGGTTGTCTTCTGGTTCTGGGTTACCTTTCTCTGATTAACTTTTTTCTAGTTCCATTCATTTGCCTTCAAATTTCATGATGTTACTGTTTTTAACAGCTGAGTAGTACTCCACTGTACAAATGTACAACATTTTCATTATCCATTCTTCAGTTGAGGGAGATCTCAGTTGTTTCCAGGTGATGGCTATTATGAATAAAGCAGATACAAACATAGTTGAACAAGTGTCTTTGTGGTAGGATGGTACGACCTTTGGGTATATGGTAGTTTGAAAGAAAATGCCCCCAAAGGGAATGGCACTAATGGGAGGTATGGTCTTGATGGAGTTGGTGTAGTCTTGTTATTGGAAGTGCATCACTGTGGAGGTGGGCTTTGAGGTTCCATATATGCTCAATCTATGAGCAGAGAGATTAAACACTTCTTGTTGCCAGCAAGTCAAGTGTAGGACACTCAGCTACTTCTCCAGCACCATGTCTGCCTGCATGCCATGATGTCACACCATGATGATAATGAACTAAAACTCTGAAAATGTAAGTCACTCCAATTAAATGTTATATATATATATATATATATATATATATATATATATATATATATATA
>LOJH01066664.1:0-10314 GCA_001685095.1 Ellobius talpinus | reverse complement strand
GGAAGAGCAGGCAATGCTCTTAACCACTGAGCCATCTCTCCAGCCCCCTCATTCTTTCTTTTAGAAAATAATTTTTTTCTTTTTTTACAATAGAATATATTCTGATCACAGATTCCACTCTCCCAGCTTCTCCCATATCTTTTCTACCTCTCCATCCATTCAGTTCCATGCTTTCTTTTTCTCTCTTTAGAAAACAAAGAGGCAAAAAACAGAAAACAATGTGTTCTCCTCAGGGGACGTTGCTGATGGGATTACAAAGAGCTAAAATCCACTGTATGACAAAGTCGAACTGACGGCCTCCATGGCTTCCATGATCCATCCCTCCCACCCTTCTGCTCACTTCCTGACTCTTCTGTCCTGATTGAATATTTCTATTGTCTGCTCCAAGTCCCCAGGTGTAGGAACATTGTATTACCCATGCCTCACTCACACAATCTCCTCATGGTTGGGGAACTTGGAAGACATGTGACAGGCGACAGGTGTGGTCTTCCTAGACAAGTATCCCTTATCCCGCCCCCCCCCCGCCTCAGGTCCTGGCCCTCCTCTTCCTCGAGTGTCCGTCTTATTACCCTCGTTTGCACTCGTAGTGCTTATCACCATTTGATATGATTATTTTATTTATCTACTTATTTTTATCACATTTATTATCTATTGTACCCAGTACAGCGGTACCCAGCGCTACCTAGTGTGTACCTAGCACACATCTCTCCATTTCTACTGTGATCTCTTCCAAACCTAGACTAATGCCTGGCACCAACAGACTAAGCCCTCACAGATCACACTTATTTGAATTCTTTCTTATTTTTTCTAAAACAATATCCATAAATACCATTTATTCACTTAATTGCTTTTTTTTTAACTCTCTGGTCCCCCAAACGGTCAATAATTCATCAACCTACTTTAGTAAATTTTAAATCTGGATTGATTTCCCCATTTAAAATCCTGATTTAGTATTGTTAGCATAGAAGAATCCAATGAAAGTAGGAAGACATTAATTTTTCAGCTTCTCAGCATCTAACACACACATGTGGTATGGCTAGGTGCAGTAGCCCAGCAGGCATTAAATTATGTAACAATATAGTAGCAATGCTGTGAGACCAGTCCGTGTCGTTAGAGCTCCTGCTTTCTTCGGGAGAGAGCTCCTGCTCTCTCCTGCAGTGTGAGAGCTAGCCTGGTTCTATGGCAGAAAGCTGCAACCAGACACTGTCACATGTAAAAAATAGAAACTTGGTGATGATTTGAGTCAATGCCAATCTATTATGCAGCTAGAAATGGACAGGGGTTGTGTGTTCAATTTCAGGCCAAGAGAGGTTCTCTTTGCACTGGCTATTATGTATGTCATATTTCAATGCCTTTTGTCCACCTCCTCTGGCAGGGTTTGTTTAAGGCAGGTCGGCATGATTTATCCTGCCTGCTAATGAGCTCTTCCTCAGCAGAGCAGTGACTCCTGGGCTGTGAGTTTGGTCATTAGCAGAAGGATCTAAAGGATTGTTTAGAACCTAGGAGACTGAACCAATAGAAGGGATTTGAGATTCAAAGTCAGAGTTGCGCAGTCACCCTGGACCTCACGGCCTCAATAACTCAATAAAAATGAATTAGTTCGTGATAATCCTGCAAATGACATCAAGCCATAGAGATTCTAAAATTGACTTAAAAGCACATCACACAACACTTTTACAAACTCACATTCCCAAGAAAAAAAAACCTCTCGTAAGTTTTCTTGAAAAATATATGTGTGTGTACATATACACACACATATATTATGCATATATATTCATAATACCTATATATGCCTGTGCATGGACAAATAGACCAACATAGAGCAAGGGGAGCCACCAGAGATTGCAGCTGTGTCACCAGATGCTCACTCCATCCTTGAACTTTGCAGGGCTCGCCTGCTGTGGGAAGCTGACCTGTACCGTTACTGACCCTGTTGGCACTAGACCCAGCCATGCCCCTTCTTTTGGCGAGTAGTGCGGCAGCATAATTGAGAGAGCAGAGATCTAAAACAAGCTTATGCACTGTCCACTTCCCGCATCATCTTGCAAGTTTGCCTGATTCACCTTTGAGACACATGAGCAGACTAATTACCCAGGCTATGTAACCCCAATGGTCTGGCAGCCTTCAACTATGTGGGTGGGGCCAAGTCAGCAAAGCCTTGTAGCTACCCCGTCCACATGTGACTACTGAGTCTTGGGAGATGATCACTTGCTGGATGGATGTTGGGGTCAGTGATTTGCTAAGCAACAATTCTGTGATAGTAGGTAACTGATATGTCCTAAAGCTATGTCACCACCAAAAATCTATTGAACCAACTGCCAAATTCCAGGTAAACACTCTGATTTAATCCATTCATTGTCACTGAAAAATCTAAGTTGTTTCCAGATTTTTGCTAGCCAAATAACATTGCCAAGAATACACTCAATAGATATCTTTGTACATTTGGCACCCTGATATAAAGGACATATTCCTAGAGGAAGAATCACAAGGTCAAAGGATGTTTGTCTTTTAGATTCTGCTAGCTACTTCTATTAAAACTTGCTTTGTTTAAATAATAGAAGCAAGTTTAATCAAGTCCTTAAATTCCAGTTGGCCTGCTAGCAGGCCCATCTGTTCATAGTGATGTTTTCCATTCTTTGTCTCAGTCTTCCCACCTGTGCTCCGAACCCTGTTCGCACAATTTCAGGATCTCTACTTCATTCCTTCCCCTTACAATAGGTATTTTCTGCTTTTTTAAAAAAACATAATTGTTCCTCCATCTTTCCTACACATCCCATACTGCTTCATTCTCCTTAGCGGCATTGGGAGCTGTGATGTGTCACGCAGTACACCCTTTGGTTCATTCATCTTTACTTACAAATGTTCCTTGTAATGAGTTGTTGGTCAGGTTCAAGGCCTCTGTCTTCTGGTATACCATCAATACTGGGTCTACACAGACACGCCTCTCTGACATCCTGCTGTTGCCCTGAGTCGTAGATATCCTGCGCCTATGGTTCTGTAGGACCAGTCCCTTCATGTCCTCCAGCAAGTCAGAGATGGGGTAGATGTTGGTGACTTGGTCAGTCTGAGCCACTGGGATCACCCCCTCAGATAGCAGAGTCAGCTCTTCTATTCTCATGCCATCGGGGCCATCTCTCCCAAGTGTGGGGCCAGTTCTCCTGAGAAGAACTGAACCAACTCTCCCAGGGCCAGCAAATGACAGTGCCAGTTCAGGATGTCCCTTAGATTTCAACACACATGATTCCTCTAGCCCCCTGTAGTAACATGGGTCATGGAGACCAACAGAGACCCCAGCTGCAGCAGGACCACAAACCCAGACATTGGCCCTCAGTAGCATCTTAGGCCTGGGCATCACAATGGCCCTGGTGGCGGCACAGGCTACCTAGATCAGTATGGTCCTGCAGCAGCATGGTCCTCAAACACCAACACAGTCCCAAATGGCTGACCAGACCCCAGATATCTTCACAGTCCTCAGTGCTAACACGACATCAACTCAGACACTGGCCGGGTTAGGGTCACAGACTTAGACATGGTCCTTCTTAGCAGCAGCTTGGGCCCAGATGTCACCATGGCCCTGGGAAGCAACAAAGCCACTCAGATCCGCATGACCCTGGCAGAATCATGGCCCTCAGACATCAACATAGACACAGGTAGCAGCCCAGACCTTGGGCATCCGGGTGGCCTTTGGTGGCATCATGGGCCATGGACATCAACACAGACACCATCTACTGTCAGACCGTGGACCCAGACATGGTCCTCAGCAGCAGCTTGGGCCCAGATTTCACTATGGACCCAGGTGGCAGCATAGACCCTCCCAGACCAGTATGATCCCAATGGCACCTCAGACACCAGCACACTCTCCGGTCACTGACCAGATCCTAGGCAGAGCTGTTGGTGGTAACAGGAGCCATGGAATCCACTCAGACCCTGGCTGCTGCAGGGCCCATAAAACTTGCATTTAAGTTGTGTGCACCAAGTCGTTATTTTATTAAGGATGAGGGAGCCTTTTAGCTTCCTCTAGCAACATGCATTTTTGAAAGGTATAGAATTTTGATATTTATTTACTTCTAAATTTTTTGAATTCTAGCTTAAAATGTTTTCCCCTTCAAATTGATCAAATTATTGACTATAGCAACTATTACTCATGTTCTGGCAGGTTTTTATGTGTCTGTGCTTATTAGGTACTTTGTGTGTGTGTGTACATGTATCCATGGGGAAACAGAAGACAGCTCTTTACTTCACCTTATCCAGAAAGCTGAAAACAAGACAGGAAGTGGCCAGGGTATTATACCCCCTCCAATATCCTGCTTCCTCTAACTCTGCCCCATCTATCTCTTGGTTCTTGAACCTCCCAAATTAGCACCATTACCTGGAAGCCAAGCACTCAAACCCTGAGCCTATGGGAGATGGTCTATATTCAGACTATGACAGCAATGGACGAATGAGAGATCTAGTTCACTAAGACATAGATTTAGCCGGGCAGTGGTGGCTCACACCTTTAATCCCAGCACTTGGGAGGCAGAGGTTGGTGGATCTCTGTGAGTTCAAGGACAGCCTGGTCTATAAGAGTTAGTTCCAGCATAGCTAGGACTGTTACACAGAGAAACCTTGTCTTGAAAAGCATAACAAAACAAAAGAGATTTAGTCAAGGTTTTGCCCTCTACATATTGCGTCAACCTGAGAATGCTCCTAAACAGCCTCAGTTTCCTCGTTTGCACAGGAAAATGATGATTTAATTTGTGAAACTTGCCCACTTCTCAAATCTGTGACTTCTTATGAACACACAAGAACAAGAAATAGCTACAGGGAGACTCACACAACTGTGGTAAAGTAGCATGCTGAACCTGACCTGGCCGGGTCCCAGTACCTCTTCTTGAGGCACCTTGAGCACAAGCAGTTAACCTCTCTGTTCATGTTTCTCATCACCAACAGGCTGGCCTAAGGACTGCAGGCACTTCACAAGACATGCTTAGCTTCAGATAAGGCGTGTAGTCGGTGTCATGCTTCGTGTAGTTATTCGTGCAGCTGTAGTGACCGTAAGTGAGCAGGCTGCCATGTCATTTTAACTCAGTGCTGTGTCCCTTGATATTTTGTCTCATTTGGGAGCACATACTTTCACCCACACTTTAGCATCTTTTAAAACTGCCTCTAGTTTCAAGTCAATATCTTGTATGTAAAATAACCCATGGTCATAATAGCATCACTGTTGACTGGACATCTGAGAACTTGGTGGCAAGACTTACCAACTAGACTCTCTCTCACACAGTCTCCATTCACAGGCCATCAAAGAACTCTTGGGGAAGAACGAGAATCCATTCTTATTGCCTGCAACTGATTCTCCCCACTAGTGTCATCTCATTACCATCAGTCAAAATGGTAGCAGGTGAAGGAATCTGGGCTGAGACTCAGAAAGGCAAAGCCCTCGAGGGTCTTTCAGCATCACCAGGGAACAAGGGCACAGACATAAAACATAATTAACTTCCAGGGAAGTCTATGCCTGGTGCCAAGAAATAGTGCAGACACCGTATAAATTCTTGGATGGGGCAAAGAAAAGAGAAATGACCGAGAGCGAGACCTCACCAAAAAGGATAAAACACCATGATAATTCAAAATGAGGAAAAGAGTCTTGGTCTTCCTGGGGCGAGGGATAGCTAGAACAGAGGCATAAGTTAAGGGACATGAAGACATAAATAAACTCTGCATGGCTGTATCTGGTTCATCACGTGACAGGAATAGGATGGCGTTTAGAGGAAGAGTGTTAAATTCAGGCGAGATTATGGATTTAAAGTCCCACTGTGGGCCCCTCCTTATTTTTAATTCATAAGTTAATGATTTGGATTCTCATGGACAGTAGCTCCTTAGGCTGCCGAGAGTAAGAGGGAAATCTCTTCTCTGTGGATCCTTTGATCTGATTGTTCAGAACTCTGAAGAGTTCTCAAAAGATATCTTGTCCTGCTGTTACTGGGAACAATGGCATAATTATCAGCCACTCAGAAACGAAAAGCATTGTTTTTGGCAGGTGTCCTTTGAGTGTGATCAGCTCCCAAGGAGCAAGTTAGTTTGTTGGTTATTGAGAAGTTCTATTAAAACCTGTCCGTGGCTGTGACAGGCAATTGGTGCCACCTGCTTTGATAATCAAGATAGCCAATATGGCTGTATGGCATACACTTGTTTTTTTAGATGGAACAATTGTTTGCGGAGTAGAGCTTTAGGCAAGCCTGTTTCATGTGAAGAAAGGAAGCAGGGCCAGGATTGTTCAAGGTCCATCAGGGGGCAACTTACCTTTTCAGTGAGACTGAAGATTCTTCCCAATCTACTGAACATTCCACCTTGCAAACATCCCACCACGAGCCTGTAAACACTATAGCCCTTTTCCTAGTGGCTGTTGTGTTCCTGCCCCAAAGGGTTTTTTGCCTTCTCTTACTTGATATGATATTCCTATTTATTAAGTTCTTGGTGTGTCATATGTCTTTACTGACATAGGCACTTTGTAATGGCAAGAATGTTAGTTTCCTGTGTGTTTGCATCACAGGATCACAAATGTCAGATGTTTGAATCACGGTTTACTTGCATTAGCAATCTCAGCCCCATGTAGCCTGAGACTGTGAAGGGAACCCTTGTCCTACTATCCAGAGATCAGCTCCACACTGGATTCTGTAGTGACCATTTTTTTTCATTATTTTAAAAATCAATGACTCTATCCAACACAGAAGATGAAAAATAAGCCAACTGTGGAGTGAGGTGCTGAAGACTAAACCCAGGGTCTAACTTATAAAAGATATTCACATTGACCCTGACCAAGACCTCTTGGACTGACCCAGCTTCCAAATTGTCTCAATATTGGTTGAGTGTGTGCATGGTAACCAGACACAGGAATGTCTGGTGATATCAGGGTAGATCTTACTTGATAAACATCCTGGATAAAGTTTTTGTTTAGAAAAGCCAACAGAATAAGTCATAAGTATATTATTACACCTCTGATTTGCCATAAAAGACTCCACTTATGACTTTTAACAACTGCAGTTTAGGATTAGATTATGTGTTCTGGAAAAAAAATAATAATCAAATTGGGTACTCAGTTTATCCAGTGAGTTTAGTTTTTCAGAGTTCCTTATTTTTCACTCATTCTCAAAATTTTAAGTCCACTGTTACTCCCAAGCCCTTCAGAGAGATGCTCAATCATGCTGTAATCATTTAAGTGCCACAGTAGTTCAGGAAGAAACCCAAGAGAGAAAGCAGGGCAAATGAGGACCTAGGACAAGCTTTGCCAATGATAAATTTTGAGATTAAATGTGGGATATTTAGGTGAGCATTCCATTATACTTTGCTATTAATTATTGAATTAAATTCTAAGGGTCATCTTTGGAGGCTTTCTGTCAGTCCTGTGTATATAGTGACAGGCCTGGCAGAAATCTGAGGGTGTCTGGTTGTTATGAGATAAAAAGATAAAAGAAATAATTTTTACAAAATTATTTTTTTGAACTTTACCTGAAATGCCCTAGTTTGTGTGGTTTCTATCACATGTTTCTAGTGTAACCCTCAAATGACACATATGTAGCATAGCTTTCATATGACATGTATCAGGACAGCCCTCATATGACATGTATCATGTAGCCCTCATATGACATGTATCATGTAGCTATCATATGACATGTATCAGCATAGCCTTCTCCATATGATTTTATTATAGACATCTGGAAACTCATGTCACCTAAAGTTAATGGGATAATTAATTTTGTTAATTTTTATTAAATATTTTAGTAGAATTTGAGTTTTTATTTAAATTTTAATTTTTTGAGAATTTTATATAAAAATAGGTATAAGTTCCACCATAATTTCACCATCAGGCAATAACTATCAACCACACCATACTCATACCAAGAAGCAGAACATTGCCAGCAGTACTAACCCCTGTGAACCCTTCCTGTCACGAGCCCCAGTCAGAGAGTAATCCCTGGTCTCACTAACAACACTAGAGCTTCATTCTCCCTGTGTTCTGTTCTCTGTATGGATAGAATCACAAAGCTTTTGCTCTTCTGTGTGTCTTCCTTCTGTTTTTCATTATGTTTATAAAGTATATGTTTTGGGTTGGGTTTAGTTACAATCATTCGTCTCCACTGCTGTTCTAGGTGACTGTACCCTTATTTATCCATCTCTTCAAATCTCAAAGAATATCTGGACAGCTTCCAGCATGTGGCAATTATGAGTAATGCCATCTCAGGCATGGTTTGAAACAAAGGTGGAGGTGCAAAGGCAATTCTGCTAGCCATGTGCCAAGGAGCACAATTTCAGGTCCTATATACTCTTCTAAATGTGAACCGGTTGTTTTCCCCAAAGTAAAGAAGAGCAAAGTGTGCCAGCTAAGGGTTTATTCCATTGATAGCTGCTCACTCCCGAGGCTTTCAAAAAAGCTTTCCTCCAGGTTCCTTTTTCTGGTCTCTTGAAGAAGGCAAATTCTTTCTCTTTCTCACAGAAGAGTCAGGGTGGGGAGTAAATATTCCTATCATCACAACAGAACTTCTCTCAAATCAAGGCAGCTAAGTGATAAATTAGAGCTGTGCTTCTGGTTCCAAGACATCAACCTATTTGTTTCTGCCTCCCCAGCCAGCACCAAGGAGAGCAGCGAACCTTAGTGGAAATTCACACATGCGAATCACTTTCCATCTGCAGAGCACTCTGTAGATATTAACTAATTAATCCTCCGCTTCTCTCCTGCTCTCCCACCAGGAAACAGGTGGCACCTCCACATTATGTCACTCATTTCCAGGAAGATAAACACAAGAGCAGGTTATGCCACATCTTCAAGGAGGTCCAGGAGTGTAAAATGAATGTTTTGCCGCCTGGGGCCTTTGTGAAAGAAAATTGTCACATATTTTGAGCCTGAAATTCTAAATTGCATAAATAAAGCCTCTGAAGAACTTGTGCTGCATGTGATGGGAGAGATGGATTCATCATCTGGTTTGTTTACTAAACTGTCACATGGCCGCTCATGAATATCAATGATGCTCCAGCCCCTGAGAAAGTCCTGGAAGAGGCAGAAGGGGGGGGAAGAGTGCTAAGTATTTTCAGATATGAAACCCAGCAAATACTAAGTGGTTCCACTGAGCTTCCTCCACCCCCAATCCAAGCAATTAAAAATAAATACTTAGACAAGAAGGTGTGAGTGAATGAGGCAGGTTTCTGAATCCAGACAAAAACAAAGGACGGTGTGTGCCTTCATGTTCTAAGAACAGAAATGGACATCTTGCTCTGAATTTCCCAACTTTTATAAAATAGCTGCTCCATAGCAACTCTGATTGTCTATTAATCAGTAAATGAGTTTGGTTTAAAGTGTTATTTCCCAGGGGTAAGGGTTCTGTAGAAAATGTTCACCATTTTATATTTACAATTTGTTAAAATTGAGTCATCTGTTTTAATTTTAGATACAACCTACATTTGTAAAACCAGGAGGCTGAGAAAGTAATCAGAACTAGTGATTGTGCCAGACAAGAAGGAACTCTTCCCCAGGCAATGTTCTGCTCTGGTTCTGTGTTGACAGCTTGCTCTGGATTCCCAAGGGTCTTCTGTGAATATTGAGGGCACTGGAGATACCTTAAGTCATTAAACAGGAGACATAGAAGGCAAACTGAGTGATATGAGAAAGTAAGATGTGCTGTTAGTCTCTTTTTCCTGTCCATCTAGGCCCTGTTGGGGTGAGAACCCCACAATGGGAGCTGCTAAATATTACAACAGAATCACTGCACCCTGAGGCTTTGTAAATGGTGAAAGGATATAAGTCTAGTCTACAAGGTAGACCAAGAGAATCATGCTCTTCAGTAGAGTAACCGAGTTATCAGGAAAACTCTAAATCCCTGTTCCCCGTTACAGAAACACACAGCAAGACTTCAGAAAATAAGGGGGAGATGATGGGGTGCAAGAAAGAAAGAGGGAAGGCACAGCTGGAACTGTGGGTGAAACTGAAACCAAAGGCTCCGAGAAAGGAAATCTAATTCACAGCCGGGATTTTCAACACCAAACAAGTACACAGTGAATGACTTCTATGAAAAGGAGCAGCTTTGAAAGAGAGCATCTGATCCAGGGAAGGAAAACAAAACAGACAGCCCCCAGAGAGAAGATCCACCAATGGGGAAGCAGAAAAGGCAGGGAGGGCAGTATGAGAGCATCAATGGGTACAGAGCAGGTACTAAGGGACAAAGAAAGGAGGGAGGGGTAATGGATGGTTCTCAAAAGTGAGTGTCCTGTCAGGAAGTGGAGGCCAATGACTGGAAGAGGAACAGGAATTGAGGAGAGAAACAGAAAAGATGAAATTGGTAC
>LOJH01066663.1:266-19038 GCA_001685095.1 Ellobius talpinus | reverse complement strand
TAAAGAGGTTGCCTAGTCCTGTAAAAATTAACAGTAGTTTAATGTGTTTTATAATGTAGTATTTTTCTCACCAGCAGTATTTGTCATAAAAGAGCATATCATGGAGTGACGTCCCAACAGAAGGATCATGCCTTCATTTCCAAGTGCGAACAAAAACTGTCACTCCATAAAGTCTACTCTCTGGAGTGTTACACATGATTTTGTTTGAAAAGAAGTTATGGCTTTTAATTTTTTTACTATATCTATAAGATTATTTCTACCATAATATTCAATGACTTATATGGTGTCTCAAGATGAAATCATCTATAAGTCCAGAGTCTCCAACAAGTGTAGGTGCCTCAGTAAGATAAGGACTTTAAAAGCACTTGGTTTGAGTATACTTTTATGAAGAATGAGCTCACAGTTGTATTCTCTGCTCCTCTTTCCCTGTGTCTTCCACTGTTTTCTGTCTATTGTATGAGTCTGAATTTGTGCTTGCCTGATTGCTGTCTTGTGAGTCTATCTGTACCTTTGTCTATGTCCATGTGTGTACCTAACATATCTCTTTCATTGAACAGAGAGAGCTGTAACTGACATTTATAAAGAATTAAGCCACTAAACCCAACTGATAAATATAACCAACTGATAAATAGTACCACCAAGATTGTTTTTTAAGTAATACTTAAGTGTTGTATCAAACATTTATGGTGGAAAACCATTTCATAGGCCTCTTCCATACTATATTCACTGCTATGAGCAAGTGATTATCATAACCCATGTACAAACTCACATGCATTACTCTTGAGTTAGGGCAATGGAAGTGAACAAAATTAGATTATAGCTATGCATTAGCTTAGGCTATAAAAGGTGATCACATGGGAAATCCAATACAAGTTAGGCTTGTTATTGCATTATTCCCTTAATATCAGGTTAAACAATCAGGTTTGAGTACATAGTAGGATGTAATTTTGAGTCTTAAGTGACTTCAAGGTGTATGATTAACTCTGGCTGGGAGGCACAGTAGACACTGCAGTCTTTTAGAATTTAAAAAGGTTTTTTTATACTAAGGCTTTCTCACTCTGTGTCCTTAAGGATTTGGCAAACAAAGTGGCATTATTATTTTTAAAATAAAGTTTCACTGTATACAGACCATTTCAAAATTTTTGCCTTCTCCTTCTACACTTGGTGTAACTGAACAATGAGATTTCTGTGTGCAATGCCAGGTCAGAAGTGCCATATGCCCACAGTGCATGCAGTTCACCCATGATAACCAGCATCACATGGGTGAAACATTGTTTTTTCGTATCTGTAATAAACAGAGAACAAAATTTTGGACTTTAATTTGGATATATAATTTTTTTACGCAGGAGCAATTTGTGGGAGTTAGAGGGAATGACATCAAAACAATACTTCAGACCTTCAAGTTTCTGAAATGTCTGAGTTGTTGATAGATAAAAAGAAAAGTGGGCAGCTGGATTGATCACAAGTCCAGAAAGCTAAAAGAAAAATCTGAGATCTCAAAACTGCAAGCTGATGATCAACAGAATATACTGATGAGAAAAAGATGTTAAGAAAAGATAACTGATAAATGACCCAGGGAAATCATCTCAAGACATGATATCTTGAGAAAAGAAAATGACCAGAGGAGTTTGTCAAAAGGGACAGGGAATCAAAGGCAAACTCAGACAAAAATTCCACTTTTATATGCCCCTCAAAAGGAAACAGTGTGCTTTTGTACATGAAAGATGGTTCATACCCTTGTTTTCTAAAGGCATTCACTGTTTGTCTACTAAGGACAAATGCATCTTTTTCTTATAGGATGCTGTCACACTGAGGTTTTCCTCATTTCCTCCAGGAAGAAAAATAGTAGTAGTGTTTATGTTTTGTTTGTTTGTTTGTTTTCTAGTGATGGGGCTTAAAGTTAAGACCTTGAGAATCCTAGGTAATCTCTCCAAGAAAGACTTGTTAGGTCAAAGGTGAAGCATCAGTGTGAAATACAGGCTGGTGACATACTGAATTCTTACTTATACGACCATGAAAAATTGTCATATAAGTTTCTATTGCTGCCACCGTAACTCATAGTTGGTAGGAGAATTATTATATGTGTGTATATGTATATGCACATGTATGTATGATTCTTTGCATGTCTAAAACACCTGATGGTCTAATAAGGAGTTGAAAGGCCAATAACAAAGCAGGAGAGAGAAATACGTGGGACTAGCAGGGAGAGAGAAATCTGTGAAGGGAGGAAGAGAGGAGAAGAGAAGGAGGACATCAAGGACAAGCCAGCCAACTACACAGCAAGTAGCAGAGTGAGAAATAATGAAAGTTATACAGAAATACAGAAAGGTAAAAGCCTAAAGACGAAAGATAGATAGGGATAATTTAAGAAAAGCTGGCAAGAATCAAGCCAAGCTAAGGTCAGGCATTTTTAAGTAAGCCTCTATGTGTGATTTATATGGGAGCCGAGTGGCAGGCTCCCCAAAGTGTACAGAGCAAAATTGAACAACAACATGAAGCACAATGTATATTATGACCATATGCAAACAACTGTCAAGCACAGATATGTATATGCAGAATTAATATTCAGTCATGTATATGTAGTTATATCTTCCTGTATCTATATATGTATGTAGGTCAGTCTTCTTAACAAATTTGACAGACATTTGGTTAAATTGCCTATTAATGTTATGATAGTTGCAATGTTTATCTTAGGGGATTATGTGAATTTCAAGAAAGTATAGCATGATATATAAATAATCTATGTCCAGGTATTTTATGTTACTATAAAACAGATATAATGGCATCATTTTATTTTTCTTTTAGTTTTGTTTTTTCATGGCCAGTAAAAGATGCTAAATTGTGATCCTTTTTCCCTGCTGTATATAAACACAGGCAGAGTTTGTCTGTTACAAAACAAACTTATATGACCTTGTTGTCCCATCACTATTTTGCAATTCCAGATCATTTTTTTTGTTTTTGTATTCTGATCTAGCTTATATGTTTGTATGACTTGCTTGCTGATGGATTATATAAAATTTAGGCACAAGTTGGCTATCAATTACAGAATATTAGTATTCTCAGTATTTTGAAAGTTGTATTTGATAGAACCAAAAAGTGAAGAAATTGTCCTCTTGTAATTTTCTGTCATTGAACATGAAGGTATTCTGTGCTTGAGATCGTGCACACACATTTGCATGTGTGTGTATGTGTGTGTTTTCTAAGCAATGCTCTTATCTTTCTTCATTCTCTAAACCTACAAGCTCTTCTTACTGATCATGGAGAGATGTGGCATCAGCAAAGGCATGAATGCTTTGTAGTCTAAGTAGGGAATTTCTGTCTATGATGCCTCAGGAGAATCTCTGCAGTATCTGTTCTTGAGATTTCTCCAGCATTTCTCATTCATCTGGCTCATCCAAGCAGAAATGCCCTTGAGGAATCTATCTTCTGCTCTTACTGAGGCTTGCTTGTAAAAGTCTGGATATATCCGTACACGACCATTGCTTTCAGTTGTCTGATTTCAGCCCTGCATTATAACTGTGGTAGTTAATAGATTTTGTTTCAAATGGATTCATAAAATAGAAAGACACAGAAAATTCTGATTCCTGGTAATCCATCACTCATTGTAATAGAATGATGAGTTCGGATGTTTCTAATTCTTTTTTACTAATGCATTTTATATCTTTTTCTCCTCCTTCTACCTTCCTGGAAATTCTCAAAAGCCCAAACACAGTCATTCTCCCCACAAATAGATTTTTTCTATGTATCTTTTTGTTTCTAGAACTAGAAATGTTATTAAAAAGCTGACTATATTTAATATCTCACTTAAGTCATTTACATTTGTAAGCATCACGTTTATGGAGACCCAATATTTTTATTACTATGTAAAAAGGAAAAAAAAGAAAAGTACAGTTTCTTATAACTTTCTTATTTGTCATAGTGCATGATTAAAGGCCCTGGATATCCTGATTTTTCGAATGTGACTAATTACCTCAAAGACCATCATACTCTCCAGAGATGTTAACTTCCCTAGTTGGTTATCAAGACCCCAGGGAATCTTCTAGAGCCTGCTGCCTGCTAATATCAATATGCTGAATCTTCCTATGTTTCCTTATGTTTCAGGATCTTCTTGCCGTTGCTTCCACCCAGCCTTATTGGCACTTAATGGGCACTTTTAGCTTTCCCACAGGATGCATTTGACCTTCAAACTGACCACTGATGCTTCTTGCCTTGGCAGTTTCTCCTTCTTCACACAGGTCATTTCTCTCATGGCGTTTGCTGCCAACCAATTCATAACCAATAATTGATTAGTAGTAAAATAATTCCCCCTCTTCTTAACTCACGTGCAGGTCAGGTAACATTTATGGAGTAAAAGGACAGATTCAACATGGAGAAAATGACTAGTTTCTGTCCCTATACTTACTTTGTTTCAAAAAAATGTGCGATTTTAAGTATGACAGTGTTCCCCCCTCTAGTCTAATGTTTGGCCTCATTATGAAACACAACCCATTTATTTGAGATGGCAATGTTTCCAGGATCATAAAATCCAGAGCTCTTTATAGCCATCTCCCAGCCTCTCAGAGCCTGGAGCACTGGGTAATTCATATACTCTCTTCTAGAAAGCCAGCCCTGGTCTATGTGAAAGTCACTCTCCACCCCCTTCCCTCCTCAAGCTGCTCTGTTGCAATTCCCATTGTTTCAGCAAAGCTTGTTAAATTGCAAGCTGATAGCCAGTCAAAGCTAGAGGATCTTGGGCTTTTTTCTCCTACTCTGCTTTCTTCCTCTGTGCTCTCACACGTGTGTAATTATTCTCCAGAATCGATCACTCTCAAGGAACAGCTTTAGCTCAGGTGACTGCTCTAATTTCCAGAGCTGTAAATCCAGCCACCTTGCTGACATCCTTACTTAAAATCTCTCCCGCGGTGGCTCCCGTTCCACTTGACCACGAATGGATATGTGATTAGACTTCCCACCCACCAGACCTAGTGCAGGCTCTTCACTGCTGTCTCCATTTCCAGGTGACATCCATGGCTCAGGAAAGATCTTCAACATAATCTTTGGCATCTCCCTCCCTACTCCTGCATTCACTTCCTCTCAGCTATTAATATAACTGAGTCAGCTCTCGCCTAGACAGCGCTCAGACATTTATTTCTCTGTAGTCCTTCCTGGCTGGGAACTATGTAAACATGCTACCAGATCTGGTTCCTGGTAAGGACTCCTGTCTCTCTATACCTCTTATTTCACAGAAGGGGTTGGACAGGTCTTGTAGGACTTACACCATAAAGCTACCCTCATCAGGATTCACCAAAACGGTATTGCTTTCTAATGGTCTCAACTCCAAATGTCATGAATGAATGATATATGGCTTTAAAATCTATATTAGGGAGTAGACAGCATGAGAAGTCATTCCACACCAGGACTTCAACCAAATTCCTGTGTCATAAATGGTCCCCTATCTATCTACATCCAGTATCAACAATCTCTTTCAATCACTTATTTTTTATCAAACCTCCCCTCTGGCTCATTACACAGGAACAAGGGTGAGTTTTATTTAGATCAGGGGTCTAATAATGACATTAGGCACCACACACCACCACTTTTTACTCTTTAAAAATTTAAAACACAATACAGTTTAGATTCCTGTGCAGGCAAGAACTAAGATCTTCAACTTATCTTTAAGTGACCCCCTGCCTCTATCTTTCTACCTTTTGTAATGGTGCCATTAGCTATTAAGCCCAGGTGTTTCAGGGTGCTTTGCCTTCTGTGTAGAATTTCACTAGCCTCTGCACTGTGATGTAATTTTCATTCACATTTCAGCCCTGACATCAGTTTGGGATGGAGGTCTCTTCATAGGGAGAGCAACTCCTCTTTTTAAAAGTCCACATTCTTTTATACATTTTAGACCATTTAAAATAATTAAAAGGGTATTTAATTGCTATCTATCCTTGCCGTATGTTTATATCATAAGATGCAAGGGAGTCAGGACTTTACCTCGCAGGCAGCACATCTGTCATCACCAGTACCTAGGAGACTACTCAGCCTTGGCAAAAATGATTATGAATATCTGCTTATGTCACATATTACTTTTAGATATCATTGTGTCCATGTTTGACTTTGCCACTACAATATTTTCTTGGAGTACTCATTTTGCTTCTCAGTTACTCTCACGTAGTGCCTATAAACTTCATTCATTATTAATATAAGAAAGAAATATTGATTTGATTGCCTAGAAATATCTCTGACCATGTCCATTCGTGAATCCATCAAAAGGAAACTCATATAAAGGGTGTAACTGAAGAATCAAGTCCTGAAGATAGAAAGCATACAATCCCCACAGGAATTTATAATGCAGGGCTTAATGGTATACAGGCCACTATTCCCATGTTATTAAGGACAATGCATTCCATCTGCCCTGGGGTGACCTAAAATTGTAAAGCTCTGTATTTATTTAGGTAGCAGAGGCACTTAAGAAGAAGGATTGTGGCATTACCGACTAATTTGTATTTCAGTTCACTAGGGTGGGTTTCATAGCATGTCATAATTCTTTAATAATCATAAATAACACCCCTTTCAAGCAATTCTTTTCACATTCCCCCCTTAACATCCTATTTGGGCCACAGCTATTGAACGATACTGGGGCTGATTCATTTCCTGAGTAGAAAATAAACTATCCGTTTTATGAAGGTTAACTGATACATTAGCAGAGGAAAACCTACTTAGTTGGACCCTGAAGGATGCTTCTCATGACAAAACAAGAAGAAACTGAAGCATTGTATGGCTAGTATATGAGTTTCCTTCACTTCTGTTTCACAGGAATCTTCTAGTAAATAATATATTTGTATTTGTTTCTTTCATTGCTAGACAATATCTTCTGTATTTGTGGACAGTACACTCTGTAAAAAAGAGCTATCAAAACAGGAAATATGATTCAGCTCTAAAAACTCTCTGAAGCATTCCAACATCTTACAATTTACTGAAGTCAAGTTGGTAAATATATAGAAATTATGCATAAAGTATTGATGATAGATTGTCATGTTCTACACATTTATTTTTAATCATAGTTTTGTTTCATTTTATACATAGCATATAGAAAACAAATTAGCTAAAATATTTGCTTCCTCAAATAATTTTAATTGAAGGAGGTTTTTCAAATCAATGCACCAAAATATTCAAATCTTCATTGCCAGTGGTATAGTTTCATCAAAGTAATATTCTTAGAAATCTCCAAAAATCACTTTCATTACCTACTTAAGTAACTTAATTTCATTAGCCTTTCCTGTATATCATACAGGTTAAATGAGTGTTCAGATAATCAGAACATTTTTATAATGAGAATAAATAGGCTTTCTGAAATAGACATTGTTTTGTTTCAAAGAGGAGTAGAATGCAATTTTAAAAACTTAATATTGATAGGAGACATCAATAAAAATAGTCTAAATTGCATATTGTTTATTAGTACTACATTAATTGTCAGTTAAAAATCTATAGTAGCCTTCAATTCATTCAATTTTGAAATTACTAAATTCACAAAGTAAATACACCCTCATGTAATAACATTATAATATTTATAGTATGTTAACTAATCAATATACTTTTCCTACATTTGTTTTATTTTTGTGATTTAGAAATTAAAATTTAAAAAAAGCACACATTTAATCCTAATCCTTTGGAGGCAGAGGCAGGCAATGTTTTGAAGTGTCAAGGCCAATCTGGTCTACAGAGTGAGTGAATTTCAGGATAAACAGGGCTCACTGTACAGAACCTGTCTCAAAACCAAAACCAGAATCAAAATGTAAGAAAGACAAACCAGGAAAATGACTGGAAACTAAAATAAAAAATAGTATATATTTATATAATATACAAGAATGATGATTTTTCAATTTCAATATATTATTTAAAGGTTTGATATTCTGTTTTAGACACAAATTAAAAACTCTATTGTTTATCACTCTATGGATGTGGTCATCACCATGGGTCCAGTGCTGTATTCCTTCATCTCTCCAGAAACTCTAAGCTGCTCTTTGCAAAATCTTCGACAGAAAGAGTGTTATTCAGAACTTGTTAATTGATGTCTCTTTGATTTGTAGTGGACAGGGATTTTTTATTATCTAGATCTATTTCTAGATTCATTTATGCTTCCAAAATATTACTAACAAGTCATCTAGAAAAACGGTTTCATTTTTAAGGATTTTCCATGATGTCTTAAAGGTGGATAAACTGATTTGTTTTTTAAACATTTCTAAGAATCATATATTTTACATGAAAACCTGGAGTCTTATACACCATGGCTGCCTCACTTTGGTGATGATGTGTGCAACTGACAGACCCTTGAAATGAAAGCACTGAATAATTATTCCATTGTGGTTTCATTTCTGGCAGTTTGGTCCTGTTTAGGTTAATGAAATAAATGTTTAGCATCATAACCCATTATTCTTTGCATTTGAAGAAATTATAAGCCTTGGTGCAAATGTATTTACTATAATAAATTATAAAATGAAATTAATTTTGACATGGAACATTTTAGCATATTATACATTTCAAATTAGTATTAATGGAATGATCAAAGGATTGAAAATATTTATTTAAAAGCTTTAAAAATATGAGTATTATGCCGTTAATGCCTACAAATTACATTTACAAATCTCATGATCTCCTTGCTCTCAGCAAGTTTACAGCATTCTTCATGAATTTTTATAAGGCTTGTCACGAAATACAGGAATTACCAACATCTAGTTTTCATGTGTTTAACTGATCATTAATGGATAATTTCTCTCTCACATGATCTCTAAGGATAGCACACTTAGAATTTAGTTTGCTTAGATACACATGGTTGAAGAGTATTTTAATGCCCAGAAGATATGGATCAGTAACTCTTAAAGAGTAGTGTCAGGAGAATGCAATTATCTGAAGGAGTCTGAATGCTTATGATTTACATTTACCAAACATTTCTGACTATTATCAGTTACCATGATATTTTGAAAATATAGCTGCAAATTGTGAGTTTTTCCTTTATTCCCCACCAGTTATTGTTTTAGGAAATTCTCAGGGACTGCGGAATTGAAAAAGGTGTGTCATGGCCTGTGACTCAAGGGTTCTATGCTATTATTCCCAACTGTTCTTCCCCTTTCCCTACAAATGTTAGTACAAATGGTAAGAGTTAGTATAAAATTAAAGGCACAAGCACCGTTTATTGTACCTGCAGCTACTGTTCTTCTATTCTTTGTCTTGAATGAACATACGAAGAACATAAGTGCAAAAACTGTAACTACAAATCATATATAGGCTTATAAAATTAGTTGTACTTTATACAAATCTGGTTAATTCTAAAGAAATTATAACTCATTAATCTCTCTTTTTGATACTGTAGTACAATATCCATGTAAATAAAGAAATGAGGGCATCCTTGATTTACAAACAGGTTGGGTTTTACAAATTCATTTGTAAGCCTCTGTTAGAGTCTGCAACTTGTTTCTTTGTACAGCCTTTGTGATTAGTATGTTTAGGAAACCAAACCAACCTGTGCAATTCTGTCCAGAGCAAATGGAATTAAAATGATCATTCTAGAACCTGGCTATTATTTACCTAACTACATCTTTGTAAAACAGCTTCTGGTTTCAAATCTGCAAATTGGAATGCTTGAATGTATTTTTGTTTGTATGATTTTTGCTTTTTTTCTTCCACATCTCAAATTCTTCAGAGTTCTCCAGGCTTTACATTTGGAAACTCATTCTTTAATAATGTGAACTGAGGACCTTAATCAATATTTAAAAACATCTCTCAAGAAACAACAAATAGAAAGCTTTGCAAGAAATATAGATATCTCAAAATATAATGACTTCCCTCAGAAAAGTTTTTATAGTGAACCAAATCATGTGATTATTTTTCTATATCTGCATTTTTTAAGAAAGAAATCCACAGTTCTCCCTAATTTCTCAATATAGTAAGAACATTGTTCTACCTTGTCCAAAACATCGATATTATAGTTTTATCATATTTGAAAATATTATCATTAACAAGATTAATATAATAAATACTTGATTACATGAAGTTACTTAATATTGAAAATCAAATGTATGTATTTTCTCAGATATAGAAAGCAGTATCTCAAGCTAGTATTTATCCAAGCTACCTATTTAACTAATTTATAGCACTAGGTTTAAAAGCAGAGTAGTGGATTCTTTCATATGTTTGAACAGTTACATAGAAAGTAATTCATGAGTTCCTGATATTTCTAAGATACTTTTCAAGTGTAGCAGAATATACTATAGTTATACACTATGGTGATCAAGAATCTATGCAGATTCCTAGCCCTTATGGATTTTACAATTTGTTTATNATATATATATATACTCCCTCTACTTTCTTATACTGTTATGTCCTACGCTTTTCTTGTCCCTGTCTTCTGATAAGGTAGACCCATTAAATCATTAAGCACAAGCAGAATTCCAGTATCATCAGTTTCAATTGTCTTATTCAGCAGAGACTCAAAAAAGATGCTTGGGGAGATGGGAACTATTTAAGGCATAGTCTATTTTGTCAGCACAGACTCCAGCAGGCACCCACGGTGTCCTTGACACTGAGAAAGATGAGGGTTATTGCATTTGTCTCTTCAGATGCTGGATAAAGTTTTGTCTGCATACTGTAAAATGGGATTCAAAGGACACTTTGAGTTTAGAGATAGAGACTAAAAAGGCTAGAGAATGGGATGCTCAGAAATATTTCTATTGGATGATATTACTAGAGTATAAGAAGTCAAACGTGTTGCATGATGCTTTATAAACAGTGAAACACATCTCCTTTTATACATTTTTTTAAATTTTCATAGAATGGAGGGAATAATAAAATGCAAATTCTTCAAAGCGTTACTTGGAAAAGATGTAGAGAAGCAGCGCTATATCTATTAGTGAAGGAGAAGTTACCCTCATGCACATCATAATTTTAACCTGTTATTAGGAGTTCTGAATCTGAGTATATCATAATTAAGAGCATCATGACCTAGAACTGCCTCCTTTAACTTTCAAGATAGAAATGTTATATACCTGCTTTTTGTTTGTTTATTTGTATTACTTATTAAATGAAATTATTTATTTTGTGCATTTGTGAGTTTGGGAGTGGGTGCATGCCACATGTGGAGAGGAGACACAGATTTCATGGTGGGAATCTGTTCTCTTTCGTTTCCTGGCCACCCAGACAAATAATCACACAGAAGCTATATTTATTACAACACTACTTGGCCTATTAGCTCAGGCTTCTTATTAACTAACTCTTACATCTTAAATTAACTCATTTCTATTAATCTGTTTGTTACCAAGAAACTGTGGCTTACCAGGTAAGGTTCTGACTTCTTCTCCCTTCGGCAGCTACATGGCATCTCCCTGAATCTGCCTATTCTCTCTATAATCTTTTCCATCCTGGCTATATTCTGCTAAATCATTGAACCAAACAGTTTTATTCATCAACCAATAAAAGCAACACATATTCAGAAGGAAATTCCACTGTCATTTTGTAAACAGAGACTGCACTTTTGTTTCCCAGCTGGCAAGACCCGAATAATCACACAGAAACATTAATTATAACACTGTTTGGCTTATTAGCTCAGGCTTTTTATTAACTAATGCTTACACATTAAATTAACCCATTTCTATTATTATATATATCACCAAGACGAGGCTGTGGCTTACTGGGCAAAGTTTCTGTGTCTGTCCCCTTTGGCAGTTACATGGCGTCTCTCTGACTCTGCCTACTCTCTCTCTATATATCTTTTCCAGCCTGGCTACATGCTGCTAAGCCATTGACCCAAACAGCTTTATTCATCAACCAATAAAAGCAACACATATACAGAAGGACATCCCACATCACTCTACTTATAAAACATCAATAATGATATTGTGTAGTATTTATGCATTGTTCTGAAAAAGAACAGTATTGATTTTCAGTATGGATGTAATGGCTTGCATACTCTCACTAAAATTTCAAGAGAACAGATACAAGAAAAGAATGAAGCAAACCACAGATAAAACATGAAAGTTTGAGAACTGTTAAAAATTAACATGTGTATTAATATTTTTCAATCATGTGTAATGGTCTCAAATCATTAGGAGATGTTTAAAGAATGGCACTATTTGATTTAGCATGTATTTTTCAAGAAATTGAAAGAGTGTTTAGGTAAGATTTGTCTACTCTTTACAAGATTATAATTGTGACATTGTATTGTATCATTGACCTGAAAGTTTAATTCTATACATAACTGACACTTCATTCTCATTAACCAGTAACCTTGTATTCTTTTTCCAGATCTTTGGACCACCATTTGTATTTGCATTTTCATGTTTTTTATTTTAATAATCATATGTATATATAGTATTTAAAATATGCATATATATATAAGCATGTTGCACATGTCTTTGCATTATTGTCTTATTTTGCTTACCATAACATTCTAATTTTCATGCTGTTATATACAGCAAAAATTCTTTTTGTGGGCCAGATTATTATATGATACTATGCACATGCCTCACTTTAACCATTCTGATCTAAAAGCCAGTATCCTTTCCAATCATGGTCTTGTAAATTGGAACTGTAAAGCACAATAAAAAATCTTCTTATGATTCAAAATTATATTTATTTATAGTTGTGTGTGTGTCTTTGTGAGCTATAGCACAATATGATGTCAGAGGATATATTGGGGGAGTTATTTCCTCTTTCTACCATGTAGAGTTCTGGATTTAAACACAGGTCATCAGAATTGGCAGGAAGTGCTCAGATGCACTGACCTTTCTTTTCAAAAATGTATTTTAGAGATTTCTTTATTGTGAGTGAGAGCTAACCTATTCACTATAGTAGATGTATCACATGGATTTGCTTTTATTCTCACTAATGATTAGTGATGGCAGAACATATATTCTTATATCAGTTCCATATTATATATTCTTTGAAAAGGTCATATTCTAAGTCATATTCAATAGTCATATACAGTGGATAACACAATGTCCATATTAATATGGGCTATATTGATTGGTTTCAGTGGGAAAAGAATAAACAATATTAAGAACGAAAAAAATAACAGATGACGTGAGTCTAGAAGGGAAATATATTTAGGAGGGCCCCAGAGGAGCTGCAGGGAGTAAACAGTTGTATAAAAGTTACGCTGTATTGTACATATCAGTGACATTTTTAAGGAAAGAAGGTTATCTAAAAGTGCATATTTAAGTTCTTGGCCCCTTGATTTATTTCAAGAAATTTGTGGGTGTGCTACTGAATTATAAGAGTTTCTAGCCAGGTAGTGGTGGTGCACGCCTTTAATCCCAGAACTCAGGAGACAGCGGCAGTTGGAACTCTGTGAGTTCGAGGCCGGCCTGGTCTACAAGAGCTTGTCTTGTTCCAAGACAGGTACCAAGGCTACACAGAGAAACCATACTTTTAAAAAAAGAGTTTCTAATATACTTTGGGAAGTAATCTTCATGATATTTATGTTTTTAAATATTTTCTTCATGTCCACAGGGCTTGTTTTCACTCTGTGAGTCATTCCTTCATGTGCAGATTTTACATAGGTTATTTTTCTGCTTGTCTAATTTTGGTTTTCTTGTTTTGATATTGGTGTCATACCTAGGAAATTTCCTAGTTTACTTATAACATGTCATTTCAAGTGCAATGTGTTATCTTCATTTTCTATTTAGTTGAATGGTAATTAGCTTTTTTATTCACTCTATATGATTTCTTTACTTGATTAAAGCCTTGTATTCTAATCGAATTTTAGTAATGGTTTGATACATTTTCAAAAGCAGAACAAGCTTAATCCCTATAGAGCTATGTATTTGTGCATATCCAGTATTATCTGACTAGAATGTATTCTGAAATGTAAAATTAATTCTCTACTTATTAATTAATTAGAAAATGTGATGTTTTCCTTTACATGATAAGTGTGGCTCAAATAAAGCTATGCTGCCACAAATCTTTTATGAACTATTAAAATTCTATTTTTATGCTGTTTTTGAAATATTTTAAAATATTTATTTTTAATATTTTAATTAAATATATTTACATATACATATAAGTTCTAGAGTGCTTGGAGCCTAGAGGTGTTGGATCCACTGAACATGTTATTAAAGACTACTGTGAGGCCCCTGATATGGTTACTGCGAATCAAACTCAGATCCTCTGGAAGTGCATCAAGTCCTGAGCCACTTCTCTTGCCTATCTTTTATGAACAATTAAGAAAGAAGAAAATACTATAATTTTCTCATATGTGAGTAAAAAAAGATGAATTCCCGGTTACTGAGATGAAAATTAGCAAGTGTAACATAATTCCCGAGTCGAGAAGCTGAGTAAAATTCCTATTTGATTTCTGTCGATATGAGGAGTGAGTATTCAGAAAAATAGCACCCAAAGCATAATTTAACTGATGTGTGCCACACATGAAGAACACAAATGTTAAGTATGAAATTGATGAAATTTTAATTGGTCACTCATATTCTCTTCTCCTAGATGAACAAACAGAATTACACCAGAATATTGTGTAATGGCTCTAGATACTGGTGTCTATCATCCAACATAGTAAGCAGGCTCTACCTCCACAGACTAATTAAGCAATACTTTGCTGCAAAAAAATTGAATTTTCACTCTGAACTATTCTTTACATCTTTTAATTTCACATTACTTTTGTGTGAGTTGTGTATTATAGTAAATATGATTACTTCATTATCACTGCTCCAGATACTACTCTCTTATTTAAAATTATAAATATTGAAGTTCCAATCATTTGCATAGAATATGTCTCTGTATATAGAAATTTGAATATAATATTGTAATCATAAGTCTTGTGAATAACTGTAATTGTTACATAGGACAAAATATTTTTCAAATGCAAACTTTTTTCCCAAAATCAATAAGCTGAACTTAAAAGATATGCAGAAAATTTAGGTTGCAGATTTCCTAATCTGGCATTTTTATTTTGGTTCCCTTCCACTCACCAATAATTCAGATTCCCATAATGAGCAGCATTCTGTGTTGTGAGCAAACCACCATTTGTTAACCATACCTGGGAAAGGACACATGATCTATGTCCACATCCAGGCTATGACTAATATCTCTGTCATCAACAGTTGTGTTCAGGTATTGGTGGAAACATAAGTTTTCATTTCTCTGGGATCAGTGCCCAGCAGTGCAATTGCTGGGTCATTTGGAAGGGCTGGAAGGTTTAGAACTCTGTCGTTTTTAAGTCCAGAGCGCCTTGCTCTTTAAGTCTCGGGATTTCGGAACAAAGACAAATTATAGTATGTCTGATGCTTTACTGAGGAAAGCTACTCTTTAAAAAAAATTATGGCTCAACACAAGATCCAGCTCAGCTTCTGGCCTCTTTCCAAACACTCTGGAAACTCATAGAAGCCTTCTAGGTTTTGAGATATCTCATAAAAAAATCTATCCGTTGTAGCTCCAATTCCTTCACACACACACACACACACACACACACACACACACACACGCGAAAAAATTGTTTCCACCACCACCAGTACAGTATCAGGTTTCCATTAGATATAGCCTACAATTCCAGGCCACCTAGCAGTGGTGGCCTGGAATCCTACCTAGCAGTGATAGTAATCTAGGTTTATGCAGAAATATTTTCAAAACAGATTATTGCTTAAGTTCTCTTCACAGAAGAAAATTATGTAGATGACTCAGGTACAGAGTACACTCTCAGAAATGACAAAATGATCTCTGAAAAAAAGCAGAAAATTCATCTTGAGGAATCTGAGGACTTAAAGACTAACCTCATCATTCTTCCCAAGCTCTTAAGAAATTCTCCAGGCAAGTGTGACACAGTGATAGATGACCCTTTGTTGTTCACTAATATTGGACAAGTCTGAGAGAAGATAGAAATGTTCCAGGGTCAAATGTTGCTAATGTTCAAGCCTCCAAATGCTATAAAAACAGTTGTGAAGATAAATGAGGATTAGCTTGGGAAAAAAGTGGTAGGGCAACAAAAACAATGCCAATCACGGTTTTCTTCAGCTCACAATGCATAAATAGTTCTTAAGGCTTCTTGAAAATAAATGACATCGTCATAGAGAGCAACAATAATTTAACATTATGGAACCATGAGAACATGTGCATATTTTTCAATTAAAGGAGGTTTCAAATTTCAAATTTTTCCAGTCATGTGTAAAAATCACGTCTTACACATTGTCATTCATCATGGCCTTATTTCAAATGTGTATTTATTATTCTACATATCATGAAATAATTATAATCTTTAGTGAATATTATTAGAAATACATTTGTCATAAGAGATAAGGTTTAGCATATCCACATCCATAAATACAATCATTGAAACTATTTATTTAGAATACATATATACTTTTAAAATTGGAAAGTAAACAAAATTATAGTATATAAAGCAATCACAATAAGGTCAAGACTGTTAAATTTACTGCTGGGAAATACAGTGAAATATATTTGCTTGTTACTATTTTTCCTTGGCTTTTGCAATACAAGGTCCTCAAAATAAAGGAATGAGCATAAATTGTGGCTTATAAAGAGGCTAACTTTATTAACACTAGTCACCTCTGTCTCTTTTAACAGTATTATCGCAGGCTGCAGAGAATTGATCTGAGTCAGGCAAGCACCAACATGCATTAAAAATGGTAGTAGCTTCAATAAGTCTTCCTTATACCAATAATTTGCCTTCGGGTCTACTGCACAGTGAAAACAAATGAATAATGTGCCATTGTAGCAGTTTCTTTTCATGTTTTCCACATGCCTGCAATACTATAAGTTTCATGTTTCATCAGGGATTATTTTAAACTGCTTATTTTTAGGGGTTGGAATACACACACACACACACATATATAGTATTATGTATTATATAAAAATAGAACTATACAATATATTTATAGTTCTATATTTATATACTCTGACTGTACCCTATATGTAATCTGTACCCTGTATGGAATCTGGATTTAGTGCGTTATAAAACCAAAGAGGATATGAAATGAGAAGGTAACAGCTTTGTGAATCTAGAAGGAACTGGGATGGAATGTGCTATGAACATGATCAAATTGCATTGTATAGATATGTAAAAGTCTCATGGAACTAATAAAAATATCATGTTAAATTAAAAAAATCATGCTAAAATAAACCATAGACTTGAGGGGTATGTACTATCTTGTCATGCAAATATTTAAATATGTAAAAATAATACTTTTAGAGAAACAACTAATGAATATGAACAGGGAAAAATAGTTAATTGAGTGATATAATATAAATATATATGATAAATGTATGATGTGCTATAACTAAATACTATAAGAAAGCAGTGGGTAGGTAGAGAGATAGATAAGTAGATAGATAGATAGATAGATAGATAGATGGATGGATGGATGGATGGATGGATGGATGGATAGATAGATAGACAGATAGATAAATAGATGGATGGATGGATGGATGGATGACAAAGAAGGGAAGGATCCAGTGTTGTCTTCAATATGAATTCAAAAAAATTGGCATGCTTTCAAAATAATATGGTTATTTGTAGCAATAATGTTTTTAAAATACTTAAAGTATAACATAAAAAAGAAAAATTGTGTGTTTTTTCAAAAAATAAATATTATAAAAATTAACATATATTAATAGTATTTGTAGCCAAATATATATGTTACAGTAATTTCACTAAATAAAGAATATTCAAATAAGATATTTGATGAAATAAATACAGTATTTCCTTAGAAATAAAGATGTTAAATCTGCAGGTTACTGAGACTTAAAATAATCCTTAGAACTTTTCTAGTACAAAATAAATGAAACTGTATTTAAAGACTACTAAATAAAAATATTATTGAAGTTATTGTTGAATATTCACATAAACAATTCAAAAGAATCCACTCATAAGAACAAAGATTGATTGATATTAAATTTTATAGTATCTGCACAGCATGCTTATTGATTTTTGCAGCAGACTAGCTCAAAAATAAAAATTTAAAGTTAAAATTATCGCTAATGTCTATATCACAAAACATTAGCTACTTGTAAAGAAATATAAAGAGTTAGCTTTTTATAGGAAGCTTCTCATATTGCTCTTGGAGAGAAAAAAAGTATGTAAGTAGCAAATGGTTTATTTTTATTAATTTCATAAACAACTGAAATAAGTTTTCAGATAACTGACTCCAACATGCTAACTTTACTTTATAATAAATATGTAAGCAACAAATACCAATTCATTTCTGAACGAAGATTTTTATTCCTTCACAGAATAAATTTGGTAGTCTAATAAAGATATGTTGTTACATGACAGATTAACCACCTTGTATAAAGGAATCATGATCCATGCAAATATGATTTTCTTTATAAAAACTATCATCTGGACATCATTAACTTACTGGGGTGAGCTTTTAATGCAGTAAGTGTTCTCAACAACCTTCCAAACACAAGGTTTTCAATACACCTGTCTCTAGTCAAGGTGAAGGAACAGAGAACAACCCACTTTTCCAGATCCAGAGAAGCTGGATGGAGAAGGTCTGGTTCAGAATCTAGGACTGAGATGTATTTCCTTAACCAGAAAGGCACAATTCTGAAATATTCCGTGGTTATATGTAATACGTTAGAGAACAAAAATTGTGTCAGACTGCATTAATTTATAGCTCTACAGTGATATTTTGCTATTTTATTTAATCTATTTCATCTCTGCCAAAATAGCATAAAATGCATTATGTCTTGATATCCTTAAATATTATTCATCATTAGTTAATAAATTATGTGTGATTTATTTTATCAATAGTCACTTAATTTTCAGAGTTTTTTT
>LOJH01066662.1:0-10314 GCA_001685095.1 Ellobius talpinus | reverse complement strand
CCCAGGGGCTCCCATCACAGTGCATTCCTCCTTGGCATCACTGGTAAACATCCTAGGTGACTCTGGTCTAGAGGCACTGGTTCAGACTGAGCCTGGAGAGGCTCTGGGTGTTTACTGCACTGATGCCTACAATGAGAGTTTGACTGAGAAGCTGGTCCAGTTTGTGAAACATGGCGGGGGCTTGCTCATTGGGGGCCAGGCCTGGTATTGGGCCAGTCAACACGGCCATGACAAAGTGCTGTCCAGTTTCCCCGGGAACCAGGTGACAAGTGTGGCTGGAGTGTACTTCACAGATGTCTGTGGAGATATAGACAGATTCAAGGTCTCTAAGAAGGTACCCAAGATCCCTCTCCACATCAGGTGAGTGTGCCACTACAACCTCTTAGAGATTCTAACTCTTTGTAGATAACACTGGTGCCCTTCTTCAGTGAGTGTCCATTTAAATGCAAGTGATTATTTTTACTCATTATTCTAACTGCTGCAAATCAAAAACATGGTCACAAAAATGCCTCAAGGCACAAGAAAAACCAGTCCATCTAGCCACTCCCTTCTAGGGGAAAGCAATCACTCACTTACGAGAAAAGCTCGCCCTATTTGCCATTGTTTCTCCACATGGAGTGCCTGAAACATAGACTGCTTGTCAGTGTCCGAAATGAGTCAGAAAACACTGATGTATCTATATGTACATCTGTATTTGGGCCCAGCCTGCTGCACATGGGAATGCAGCAGAAGTCAGAACAGGCTGTGTGATACCATGCATATCAGTGGAAAAATCAGCAGGTAAGCAAACAATAGATAAGAATTCTATCAGATATTGATGTCATGAAATAAACAATGAGTGGGAGAGTAAAGGCTGGTTAGGCTCTTCAGAGAAGGCATCAATCAAGTTTGGATGTAATTCTATGGTATTTTAAGCAGAACTAATTTAACATACAGAACCCATAGTTCAGGTGAGAGAATATCAGAAAAGTACATAGGACTGGACCTCAGCGCCAATAGTAGGACAGACTGAAGAAAATGGTGGCATTGCTGGAGTCTAGGTGTGGTGGTCACCTTATAAATGCTGGACTCACAAGTTTGCCAAGCAGGAGTAAGGCGCCAGATGAGAGGTCAGTCTGGTGTTAGCTGGAGTCCTGGAGAAGACATGGTGTTAATAGAGATAAAACCTGAAGAAACCACCAACCTTAGGACCTTCTTCCTTTTTGCTTCACTGCATAGACAGCCTCTCCCTCCCCTAGCTGAACTCACCAGGGTTAGAGTAACATAACACAGAAGAAGGCAGAGTCTAGACCATGGCCGTAAGTGCAAACAAACAAATGACCAGCCAAAGGAACCCTATGGCTGGTGAGCAGATGGTAGAAAGGAAAGAGGACATCCATAAGAGACCACTGAACCAGACCATGTTAGAGCTGCTGGTGACCTGTCTAGGATGATGGAAGTGGAGTTACTGGAGGGCAGTGTGTGGCTTTGCTCCCAAGGTAGCATCCAGTAGTCTGGTTAATGGACCGGATATGGAGCAAGAAATGAAAAAGAGAAACAGATAGTTTTGATCATAGTGGATTAAAGATGATGTCATTGACTGAGACTGCATGGGATCAAGAGTTTAATTTTAGATTATTAGGGGGTTTTGAGATATTAATAACTAATTGTGTTTTTGCCATATGTAAAGAAGTTACCATAGTTGATTAACAATTTTTGATTTCACATTTTGTATGAAACATGAAGTCAGGGTAGCTAGCCCAGGATTATGGCAATTTCTCCATGATGTCCCCAGCTCCATGCTTCCCTCTCTGCCCCCATTTCCACTGCTGTTTTTGCCTTTTGTTACAACATGAACACAGCATGGCTCCAGGCTCTATACTGGCACCCAGGCACGATTCCTGGAGCATACACACTCCACGGGTTTATCTGTATTAGAAAATAACCTATTTTATTGCAGTCCTGGAAATTACATGGATCTCTTTAATTCTATTGATGAAAACTTAATCAGGTGGTCTAATTTAACCACCACGGGGTCTGAGGGTATTTTTAAATGGACTTCTCTGGAGAAATCAAAGTCCTGCCTCAAGGGAGAAAGGGAATGTCAGTAGTGAGTGAGTGGAAGCAGTGCCCAGGGCCCTCAGCCCCAGGAAGGTGCCTGGGATTCCTTCTCTGCAGAGAGGGTTGGGGGTGAGGGTCTAACCAGGCACACCCATACCAAGAGGAATCTGATTTGACCTAAGCTTTGATTCTGTAGCCCATTGAAAGCTCAGGCCTGTGGGCCAGCCCCCTGTGTTTGTACATAGGGTTTTACTGGAGACCAGCCGTGACCTTTTATCCCTAAATTGCTTGTGCCTGCTTCCAAGTCACAGTAGCTCTTTCAGCAGAAAACATGAGCCCCAAAGTGTTGATCTGACACCTTGAATGTCTCCTGACAGTAAGTCTCAGCACCCTAGTTCTCTCTGTGGCCTCAGAGAATTCTCTCTCTCAACAAAGGACACCTGTTTTTCCTCATCTCCACCTACATTTTCCATCTCTGCTACTAAACCTGAAGCTTCCTGGTTCTCTTTTTTTAAGTTTCATTTTCTATGAAACTTAAGTATCCACAGAACTAGAGAGGCAGTAAACTATTCCTCTGGCAGTTGTGGCCCACCCCTGAGAATGGCCAGCTTCTGGTCAGTCTTACCATCTACTGCAAGAAATTAGTCAGCGGAGGAAAATGGAAGAACACATGCAGTTCGACCTCAAAATGGCAAGGACAGACTTGATTGCTCTGAGGGGTTGGCTCCCCCAAGCCCTACTGCTCAGTGCTGGAAGGTCCAGGAGAGCATGAGATGCGGAGTCTGGGGGTCACCTTCTATACTGGAGAGTGGGGAGTGTCTGGCTTCAGCAGGCCCATAGCAGACACGTGCACATAAGTGATAAGCCAGACTGCCTGCCTGCGCCTGGTCTGCCACTAACTAGCTCCAGGCTCTCAAATTCCATGGACAGCAGGTTTCCGTAAGTCTGTTTTATGGCCCAGGTTTCAGGGTAGGGAGTTTTTCTTTAATCTACAGCTTCACTTCAGATTAATTTGGAGCAAATAGCACACATTGGTACACTCTATCTGCATTGCTATATTGCTCCACAGATACAAACTCTTGTGAACACAACCACAGGGATGTCACCAATCCTTTCTACAACCATCGCCAGGCTTTCCTTACAGTTTGGTGTGTGAGGTTTCAGGTCATTCATGTGCATTTCTTTTCTCAGAGCTGGTGTCAGTGATTCCTCATGGGATTCTGTTCTTTTTGTTGGATATGTGTATTGGTACTAAGTCATTGTCTATAGATCTTCTGAGTGATCAAAACTAAGAAAGGTCTCCCTGTTTTAGGATCAATAAATACACCACCATTCTCATTTGAATTCAGAACAACAGGGATTTTTATTTAATCTCCATAGTCTCTTTGAGATCTGTTCTCGTTTCCCATTTTGTAAGACACCAACATAATAAACTACCTGCTTTACCATAATATACACCCAACAGTTGCAAAATTCAAATGACAATACTAGCAACTGCAAAATAATTGTGGGATTGCTGACTGATGGGAATCCCAAGGAGTATTTACTAGCATTGCTAAGTTTGCTTTGTTGGTTGGTTTCATAAAAACAGGTATAGAGAAATAGAGAATTCCCCTTTGCAGGGAGGGTTTCCCCCACACTGTACAAAGAATAGTGTGGGAGAAATTCCTTAAAAACTGCTTTCAGTGTGGAAAAAGAAGAAAGAAAGGTGGGACGGGGTACAATGGGTGGTGGGGGAGAGAAGGTAGGCAAATAGCAACATATATTTATTAGCAATAAATCATAGCAATGATTATTTCCTGTGCCTTTCATCCCTGAAGCATATTTTCCTAGGGATAGATTAAGTTAGGTCACTGAACTTTGATGCCCTTTAAAACAGTTCTCTTTTCTGTGCTTTTATCAGTGGGTACCTGGAAATGTCTGGTCACTTGTTTATTTGATTTTCCTGTTTAACTCTTTAGAGTTATGCCAAATAGTTCTATAGTGCAAAAATAAAATTTTAAACCTATATTCTGCTCCCACATGCAATTCCCTCCTCCCCTCCCCCACTTAAGTCAATTAATAGTACATTATTTCTTTATATACATGAGTAGACATTTACATATGTATCAGTATTTGTCTCTTTCTTTGAGAAGCAGTGGAGCACACTATCCATTTTTCTCTACTTTTTCTTTCCACTCAATAGCACTCTGGATTATCAAGCTGGGCATGGCTAAAGAACAGAATACCAAGATACCCTGAATGATCTACTGTGTTTCCGTGCATAGTTACCATATAATTTATTCTTAAGTTCCTTAATGACAAACTTGAATTTCCAGTATGAGTTTTTATTTTTCCAGTATTTTACTCCCACAGAGGAGCTGCAATGAATACCGTGATAGATACATCTTTATGACCTCACTATGTCCGTGGAATTGGAACGGCTGGCTGATGGGGCATGAGTGTGTAATATTGTTATCACTGCCATGTTACTGCTGTTAGAGACTGGGCTCTTAAGGAGCTTACTCAGAGACGAGACAGAGATTGGTGTGCAGAGCCCTCATTAAGAAGCATCCCCAGTGGAGATGAAGAACAAATACAGGGCAGGGACAGAAAGTAAGTGATGAGCAATATTCAGTACATATTTCTTAGTGACACTGTCACTATCCAGTGAAACACAGAAAGACACATTGTTGGCAACAGCGGACTCTAATAATCTGCAACCGAGGACTCTAATAATCTGTGGTATATACTGCAGTTAGAGAGTAGATGATTATGTGGCCATTAGAAATCATGTGTTCAGAGACCTCAGAGGGAGAGAAAATACGATACAGTAAATAATATTCAGACATGCAGTTCTGTTAAAATGATGCCAAATTCATGGAGATGGTACATCTGCAGGAGGAATATGATCATGAGAAAGCAAATGTGGAAACAGGCAGTGTATAGCTGGTGATTGTTTCAACTATAAACATGTTAAATTCTCAGCAATTTACCTATAATTACAACATTAAAATTACATTTTAAATAACTTTACCTTATTAAAGCCCTTGGCAATAGGAAAATGCTTTTTGATCACATTAAGGCACCATCCTTTCACCTGATGTCAGGCTAAAATGTCCCTTACAGGTGGATGCATCAAAGGCCTGAATTTTTGGTTCATGAGGGCTCTGACCTTGCAAGTAGATTAATCAACTGACAGAGTAATAATTTGTTGGCCTTATTGGGGAGTGGTAGAAACTAGAACATGGGCCACTGGAACACTGAAGGCATTCCCTGGAAGGGCGTAGCTTGTTCGCTGCGTTTTTCTTTCTCTCTGTCATACTTTCTGCTCCCAGGCATCCTGACATGAGCAGGGTTGCTCCAAGGTGTTTTCCAGCTTGGATGTGCTGCCTCAGCACAGCCTCAAAACAAGGGAGCTGTCTGACCTGAGCTAACCAACAGCTGAAATGAACTTTCCTCTTTTAAGCTATTTTCTCCAGGGATTTAGTCATGATGACCAAAAGCTGGCTAACACAATTATTTCTTTTTAAAATTTCTTTTTAAAAAATTATGTGTATGTATATCCAGAGTATATTATGAAGCCATGATGTATATACATGTATTATATAAATATGGGATGCTTAAGTCAAAAGAATTGGCATATCCATTACCTCACATATTTATCACTGCTGGTAGGGAGGACATTTACAATTTCCTCTTAGCAATTTTGAAGTACACAACAGTATTATAATTGTTATCATGGTTTGTGATAGACCACTAGAATTGACTTTTTCTGTTTAACTTAAACTTTTACCCTTTGTCTAATAAGGATATGAATAGAAAGTTATAATCTGTTTAGGACAGTTCAAAGTGACATTTGGCAGCACTGATATGCAGAAAATGCAAGTTGCCAAATAATCCAAAAACATATTATAATTTCTGTTAATATAAAATCTATATTTTACATAAACCTACATTTTACATATGTCCATAGAAAATACAAAACGTTAAAATACTCACTAATCTTTATCAATTGAATTCTAATGTATTAACAAACACTTTCAGAAATAAAAGTGACTTTAGGTGTTATTTTTATAATTTTAGGACAAAAAAACTTTGAAAAGTGGTTTTCATAGGTATAAGTCATAATCATCAGCAGTCGGTAGATCTCACTCCATTTTTTGTTGTCCTAGGAAAAATAGATTCCCCTTAGCAAGCAACTTTAGGTGTAAGTTATTTTTTTAGTTCATTTCATAAAGATCAATTAATACTAGTAGAATTTTAGTGTTTCTTTCTGGGCTTCCATAATGTTATTCTTTGATATGAAGAATGCATTTGTAGATGTGTTACTATGTAACTATTTACTTAATCTCTTGATAGTATTTCTGAGATAGCCAAGAAAGATTTAACTAAAGTCATGGTGTTGAGTCAGAGAAGCCTGGATCTGAACCCCAGTTTTTCACTTTTCTTGGCCTTGTGCCCATGAGCAAGTTAGCTGACCTCATTAAGCACCATTCATGCAATTGACTAATTGATGCCATGTGTTTGAGTGCCAAAAGCTATGAAAGGAACAACCCCAAGTGGATTATCTTGTTATTCCATCTCTTCAGTATACCATATCTCTTACTTCGTTCATATGTAGTTTGCTAAATGCCGTTTAAATTCTACACTTCATTCTTGGCAAGGGTATTTAGACCTTAACACAGATGATTTCTATGAAAGTAGTTTTTCACACTGCTACTTTTCAGAATTTAAAAAAAAACAACTGAAAAAAAGAGCAATGCCACACTAAAGTAGTTGAGTGTTTGAAATTTTCATTAATGTTTCTCACAAAGTATTTACTTACATGAGTCTTTAGTCACTGTGCGACCAATTGTTGTCATTACACACTCCTACTTTGTGTCTGTTTAAAAATAATTAGATGTTTAAAAAGAATCTCCTTAATGAGAATTTTTAGTCACAATATAATGTCAAAATTTTTCATAACAACTTAATTTCTTTTGTTGAATGTGCTGAACTTTATAGTTTTGTCCTTTGAGGGAGAAGGAAAGGAACCCTATAATCATTTCATGATCACGTCACATCTTTAAAATAGTTTGGCTTTCTCTATCAAGGCAAACATGATAACATGCAATGTAAAATGTCTTGTTTAATTAAAAAATTTAAGGTATCAAGGTATTTGGAAACCTGGTTATTAAAAAAATCTAAACAATATATCTCAACACTTGACTTTCAAGGTGCTTTCTCTATCATGCATCTCTTAGCTCTTAGGATGCAGATCCTCCTTATACAAAGTCAATATGAACACCCTGAGGACAGAGCCCTCTCCCAGCCCTATTAAACCAGAACTGTCTTGGAGTTCCACTTTACCATACTTCCCAATTCCTGGGCACATCACCTAGCACTGCCTCCACGTTAGCCACCTGGCCACTACTTGCTAATGTTTCTTCTAGTCTTCCGGAGTGTACAGTACAGCTTGGACAAGGTCTGAATGTCATCTGTCCTGTCCAGTGTTTCATTCTGTCACCACCTTGGGGTCTTGATTGGTTTTGTTTTCCCTGTCATTTAAAAATTAAAGGGCAAGAAAAATCTCTGGGAGACAAAATATCAAACATAGCAGATAGCAGCAGACAGATTCAGGTGGTAAAGTAAGGCTTTTATAAGGGGTGAAAAGGCCAAATATACACAGAAATACACAGCAAGAAAGACCCTTCACAAAGCAGAGCAGGGAGGCTTCTCCTGGAGGTCTGGGGTGGGTTTTTTTGTTTGTTTGTTTGTTTGTTTGTTTTTTAATATTTGAAGGATCTTCCTTCCTTAGCTTGTGGTTGGTCAGTTTGAAGAAAGACAGAATAGCAGATCTGCCCACAGCTCCACATCAGTGTAATGGTCTGTCCTGTCCCTTTAAGAGACAAGCCCCGCACCTCCCCCTCAAGTCAGAGTCAGATCTTCCTTCAGCTTTCAGCCTTAGCTCTCTTTTCTGTCTCTCTCCTGATATCACCCCCCCCTCTCTCTCTGCCTCTCTGCTCTTCCCCTTTCTCTCCTTTCCCCTCCTCCTTTTCATGGTCTCCCATTCACTACTTGCTGTTACCCCTTGGGGACCTGTGTCACTTTTACCATTGCAATCAGACATGAACTTGTTGAGTCAGTCCCTTGGCAGGGCCCCTACTGATGGGAGCAAAAGCCACCAGGCCTTTTTTTAAAAAAAAAAATACTGAGAGACATTTGTCTCTGGTTAGGAGGGTGAGGAATCTTGGAATTTCAGCATCTTTATTATCTTGTTATGACTCCTGTCCTAACTGTCTGCCTACCAGGGAAACTAAATCCTAATTCCTCAATCCTAAGTGCCCCATGTGTGAAAAAGCAGAGCTCAACAATATTTGTAAATTATATAAATTAATGAAAAACATATAAGGCAAAGCTGTCATGGGAGAAAAGGTGGTCCGTGCCTCCAATGTTAGCTCTGCAGAGAACTTTGCATTATGGAAGACAGTACAAGACTGAGTTCCAGTAAACAATGAAAAAGGGCTGACTACACCTTTAAACTCTGAACTCTGAAAAGATCCCTAGCTTAGGTTCTGATCTACTACTTCTTACAGTCTTGCTGTTGAGGTTTCCATAAAGTTCCCTGTTAAGAAGTCTTGGCCAAAGTACCTCCCTCCCCAAACCTGACAGGTTCCTTAACTGAAAATCATTGCTGAAAGGTCCTGAAGGCAACGAGTTCCTTTCTGCATCACCCACCCAACTTCATCTGCCTAAGGGAAGGGTAGGGCCATAAATCCACAAAGCTTCTTCCCTCCTGGCTCCAAGAGCAGCTGACTACCTGTTTGTAGTGATTTACCCTCACCGCATTCTTGTGGAGCAGAAAGATCATTGTCCAAGGACCTCAGGTTGTAAGCAGCTTGGTTCTTCTTTCACAGTTTTGTATTTCATATAATCCATAAGCATTGACCATTGCCAGGTAGGAATTGGTATGAAACGAATGAATCAAGGTCCCGTAAAAAGATTCACAACCAATGGTAATGCAAAATTTAAAACTGCGACTGGGGAATAGCACATAAGCTGGTGTACATGGAAGTCTTTGCTAGCGATGCTGTGGATGGATAAGGTGCATGCTGCACCTAGCCAAGCACTGTATTACTTTGCTAGAGCTTCTGTAACAAAGGGCACACTTCAAATGCAGTAGAAATTGACAATCTCATGGGTTTTGGAGGTATTGCCTGAGATGAAAATATTTGTAGGTTAATCCCTCCTGAGCATGTGGGAAAGGCTGTACAGCACCTTTCTCTGATTCACGTATTTTGAAGGCCATCATTGCTGGCCTGTCCTTTGACATCTAGAGGCATCATCTTAGGGACATCACTGACACTTGGTATTCTTGTTGCTTGCTCAGTGTTCTGGTCTCCATTCTTGATAAGGATACCAACCATTTTGAGACACCCTACTTGAATAAGGTTTGGTCTTTACCTAGCTAGCTATGATGCTATTTTCAGTCAAGGTCACATTCTGAGGTGCTGCAGTCTACACTTCAACATATAGATTTAGGGTGGGGTGAAATGCAGACTGTAAAAATGACCTTTACTGTATTCCTTATTTATCAGGTACAGAGTCCCTAATAATCAGATCTTCTTAGTGTATTCATATGCATTAAACAATCACTAGCATGTTAGTGGCTTACCGTATATCAGACACTATATTAACTAGTGCATCAGTGAGTTCTTTTAGCACAGATGTGAGTCTGTTCCACCTTGACTAAAGGTCAGAGAGTTTGAGCTTACTTTACTCTTTCAAACCTATTCCTGTTCCTTCATTTTAAAACAAGAAATTTGATTATGGAGTGGCTCCCCACAGGATACTTGTTCTATAGTGTATTCGCTGCAATCCTGCCCAAAACATCAAATGTTTTACTCAGGAAGTAATCACTTGATGTCTCAAATATTTAAACAAGTAACTGTTCTGGTTGTCCTTTGTGAGATGTTAAACCAGTCTTTTGCCTACTCCCCCCCTTTGTATTGGGTTATAAAAGCATATGAAAATTAAACAGGGGTGAATTCAGTATACAATATACACTGAGTTGCCCTCCTGGTACTATCCTGTTTCTCTGTGTTTCTTCCATGTCTCTGTTCCTCCTACCTAACATTTCTAATCCACATGCCCCTACCCTGGAACATATGAACCCATCATGGCTGAACCATGACAGAAATCACCGCAAAAACGTGGCTTATGATAGTTATCTAGTTATTTTGCCAAAATACAATGATCACACTTTGTAGTGATAGGGGAGAGCAGGCCTGCTTTTCGTCCCACCCGGCTCCC
>LOJH01066661.1:0-10315 GCA_001685095.1 Ellobius talpinus | reverse complement strand
AGAGGTTCTGGTTATTCTATTCTAAGTATTTGATTTAAAAACACGAAGCTGTCATGTGCTGTCCATAGTCTTCACTTCTGAGATTCAAGGGAACTCACTTTGGGTTTTTCTGTAGGTTTTGAAGAGCAGACACAGTGTATTCCAGAGACCTGATGGGCTATCTGCTCACCTCTGGCTGGCAGTATTCACATTTTATGATCAGCAGTAGGTCAAGCCATTAAACTCTACTTTTGGTCAAATTAGGACACTTATCTTTTTAGTGGCTTTGTTTCATGGTCTTGGCTTCTACAGGCTAGATTCAGGGGAGTTAAGAAATGTCCTTCCTACGTTCTAAATCAAACTGAAACTTTATGTATTAGCACATTTTAACATCAGAGTGAACAGAAAATATATTCATGGCTAATAAATTATAAAACATCATAATGTGTTTGCCACCCCCATACACACAAATGGCCACGAGTTGTTCAGATTTGTGGAGACAAGCCTCACCTTGTCTTCAAGGAGATCAAGGAACCTAGCTGTTCATAGACCACCTCTCAATGAATTCCCTCATTGGGTGTTCCACCATCACACATGATGTTAGTTCTAAGCACACCATGATTAGCTAGGGACAGAAATTCTGTAAAAAAAATCATGCAAATAGTTTTCCAGTCTCCTCTTCCTAGATCTTGCTGCCTCTGGAACATTAGTGGAGAATTCTATCGATCTGTTATGTTTAAATTTGTCAACTTTTTAAAGATTAATATTTAATTTATCCATATTTGAGAGAAAGTACTCTTATATACCCTAGTGGCCTCAAGCACTCCATACCCCTGCCTCATCCCCCTGAGTTCTGGCCTTCCAGGCATGTTCCAATACAATGCACTGTTTACCCAGTCTTTAGGTTGTCCATCAGTGTATTTGGAGCTTCCGAAATAAACATACATATGTCTCAGTGGGTAACTCAGACAGCTTATGGATTTCTGTCACTCCTGTGAGAGTTTGCATTCTTAGTTTCTAACGTGGACAACTGCATGGAGGTGCTGAGAGGGAGGAAAAGCCTAGTGGTGCATCTAGCTACATTTCAAATACCATGGTCTTTTTGTGGACCCCTCTCAGTCTTCCCATATGGTTCCCTGGCTGAAATGATGTCTTTGTGCTTTGAGATTAATTAGAAAACACACGCTACATTTCCTATGATGAGAAATATCGATGTTACCTTTTTCAGACAATGAGTTGGATCTCAGTATAGAATTTAGGGAATGAGAAAATGAAACCCAATTGATACGCGATAACTGCATATAAATCTGCATATAATAAAATATTATTAAATAGGAATAACACGTTATACAGCTCGCAGAAAGAGAAGCAATTCAGCTATTGAGATTTGATGTGACTCCTTGCCACTTTAATCTCAATAAATATTTACCAATTTAATCTCAGCAAATTTTTCTTCTTCGTTTTGAACATTTTGTGTTACTGAAAACTTTGCTCATGGTCCTGTCTTTTGAAAACTTGAATGATTCCAAAATGATGCTGTTGTCACATCAGCATAAATTATGCCTCGTAGGAGTCCAACTTTAATTAGATATTTTCTATAATATTTTATTAACTTTTTGAGTGAAATTTTAAAAATGAAGCTATACACACAGAGGGAGAGAGAGAGAGAGGAAGATCTTGCTAATCTTTAGTGTGTAAGTTTTAAATGTAGCTGTGATATCCAATGCAATTGTCTTTTTATGTTTGGCAGTTTTGTCTTCAATGACAAACCTTAAGTGGCTTAAAACCCGTGTTAGAAATACAACCTATTGCAGTTTAATGCAAATTGTGTTTTATGCTTAAATAGAGCTATTTAGGGAACAATCTATTTCAGCACAGGAAAGATTTGTGCCATAGCTCACGACTGCTGACTGTCTCATACGGAATGGCTGCACGCTGAGATGTGGCGTATTCTGGCAAGTCCACATCCCAGCCCAGACTCAATAGCTGCGGCTCAGGTAGCAGTCCCTCTTGGGAAAAATGACACTCCGACTCTGACTTCCTCTTGGGATAAGGAGAAGGGCACTGATCTCTGGATGGTCTGGGATGCGCATCCTGCAGATTCAGATTCACAAAGTAGAAAAGGCATCTGACATCTTGTGGAAGCCACTGACAGAGGCTACACCATCTACTGGTATGGCGAGATCAACCACAGACTTCTTTAAGGTTTTGGAGTGGTGTCAACTAAGAAGGCTCTTCTGGGAAGTAGAGTGGGGAGCGTATATCTCAGTGGCTATGCTGAGCACAGTCAGCACTTCCTCTAATAGTGCATGCTCTTTCTAAGAGCTTTGTGTCTAGAGTAGGGGGACCAGCCCCTGTGTCCATATTAGGGAACCCCGGGAGGAGGCAGATCCATGTTGCCACTGCTGTTGAACTTCACATCCGTCATTGCCTTGTTATTATTGTTTGTGTATTTGTGTGTGTGTGTGTGTGTGTGTGTGTGTGAAGTCCTAAGGGATGATGCAGCACAGCTGGCCCAGTCTGGGTGGCTCTGCAGGTACACTCATAGTGCAGGGGAGCTCAGGATGGGATGGCCCTACTGGACCATTTCACGCAAGACTGTGTGACTCCGAATTAACTGGTGCTCCCACTACCAACGCTTCCTTCCTGTGTTACATGATGTGTTCCTGTCAAGTTCCAGAACACAAACAAAAGTCCAAAGGACAGGAAGGCTCACCAGTGTCTCTGGAGAAGCCTTCTCCTCTTTCATGGAGCACTGGAAGGATGGAAGCCAGAATTTATACATAGATAGCTCTGGGCTGTAAATAATTAAATTAACACAGGTACCATCATCTGTGTCGTTCATGCTCTACTGTCAGAATGCAACCATTTTATAAAACTAATCTTTTTGGTAAAAAAAAATTGCATGTTTTGTTCAATGAAATACCATTCTTAAATATTTTCACTTTTCAGAATGATATGGCTGTTAAATAATACTTAGAGTTAGTTATTCTGATATTTTGGGTTGTATTCCAATAGTATATGATAGACTTCTATTGCGATCTGTGAGCAATTTAAATGAAGAGAAGGAGCAGGTTAAAACATTTTATGTCTGTAAATATTGGTCCTGTTTATCCAAGATTGGACTACCCACAAGCTTCTTGTTTCGGGGGTGAGGAGCAGTGGAAGAGGAGAATGAATGTGTGCTTGCATGTCTTTTCCTAGAGAGCAGGAATTCCCAGTTTTCCAGAGTTGTAAAGTTTCCTCAGAATGCCAGAGAGATGATAAGAGAGCATCACTCCAGGCTTTTCCTGCAGCAGGAAACGGTCGCTTGGTTGCATCCGTATTGAAATTGAGGTGCTTGATGCTAAATGTGGAGCTGATATATTTTTTTTAATCTAAGAAAAACCTGAATCTTTTGCATGATGGAAGTGAATCAAGGTACTATTAAAGCTTATCTTGCAACTTAGATTTAATTCCCTTTGATCAAACAGCTAGGAGCATGTAAACCTTTGCTTGTCTCTACAGGAAGTGATGAGAAGCAAAGCTCCCACTAGGGATGCTAGAAGTGTTGTTGACATTCCCTGATCCTCAGCATCTGTCTTTGTGTCCTTCTAGCTGTGGGTCTGGCTGCGTGCCAGGAACCTGTTCTCCCGAGCAATGGCATCAAGATAGGAGACCGGTACATGGTGAATGATGTGCTCTCCTTCCAGTGCGAGCCTGGGTACACCTTGCAGGTAGGCACCCTTGGGGTCGTGAGGGAGGCTCAACACACTCACCTCTGGTGTTCCTACCCCATGGTCATGCTCCAGGTCATGTCCGTGCAGCCAGTGTGTTCCCCTCGCGCTGTGACTGAGCTACCAATGCAGATGACAAATCCACCGTCGTCAGAGTCACGCTGTAAACGCTGAAGCCCCTCCGCAGACCTCACCACTGGATTTCTCACAATTATTTTATTTCAAAATTGTGTGTTCTTCCCATACTCGTGCAGAGAAAAACTAAGGAACCAGACAGTATCAGAGTATCTATAAACCCCCGCCTGGCTCCCAGTGATGGGATCAGCACATTTGCGTTTCCCATGATTCCATTCAGTATATTACCACCAGAGACCTTGGGTATTCCCCAACAAAGAACCATTCTGTGATTTTCAAGAAATTTTATAGACAAGTTTTGCTCTAAATTTTTACGGCTTTTTTGAAAAACAAAATCATGTAAACATTTCCATAGACACATTATAAATATGCAAACAGCAAGATGAGTGTTTTTTCTATTGTCATGAAATAGACAATAGGGTCATGACCACTCATGTTTCTACTCATCATACAATTCATATCACAAAGTAATTTCTCACGTGTTTATCATGACGTGGAATTTGATGTCTTCTTAAAGGCACGTCTCTAAGATAAGCTCTGCGCCCAACTTTGTTAAACAGATTAAGAATCAAGGAAAAGGTGGGATAATATGCAACGAAACTGTGTCACTGTATACAATTAATCTCTCTGCATATGTTGGGCAAACGATTATACCAAGTACCAGTGGACAACACCTAGCAAAGGCTACTTCAGGATTAAGACCTCCCATCTGTCCCCACAAACCACGTGACATGGCCTATGAGCTCTATGATTGGAGGAAAGGTCTATTAAACCCTCTGCATGTTTCAGTACATGGAATATGTAGCTGTTGGCAGTATGAAGAAATGTTGTTATATAAGCAAATGACATGCAGTCAATTTCATGAAAGCCAGACCGTAGCTCACAGTCCTTGGATCGTGCCTGGTGAAGCACGAACAGCATGGACTCTGCATACCACGGTTTGTAGAAATTGAGCATTCCTCCCAGAATTCCGTAGTTCTGTGACTGAAACAGGCGGTTAAGCAGGGATGGGGAGACTAATCAGGGTGGTTCTTCAAGACAAGCGTTGTACTTGCACTTGTTACAATAGAGAGAATTCGGGGTCCTGTGTCATGACTTCTGCATGCAGAGGCACCTTGGTCTACTTCCACATGCTTTCCCCCTTGACTTTTGATATAACTGACTAGAGCTACATAAATGCAGTCTACTTTGCTCCTGTGAGATCAGCATCCAGTGCCGTGTCCTTTTCTGATGTCCATGCTCTTTTGTGTCGAAGATGTGATCTCGCAGCCTCTGTTAGCTTCCCCTTTAAAGTGATAGTTTAAGACCTTGGAGAGCAAATCCTCTTTCAAACAAGGGTTTTCTATAACAGAGGATTGATAATCTTCCTAGACAAGCGAGCCTGTGAACACACATCAGATCGCTTCTTAGCCTTGTTCATCACATCAAAGCCAAGCCATTGTCTTTATTGGGAATAGCACTGAGCCGAGAGTTCAGGGGCAGAGATATTTGCTAACATCTTGTAGATATTTATCAATAGTCACAAGAACAGAAGTGGATGCTGAGCTGCATTTATTGCTAACACACTTTGGCTATTCTCACACATTGATCACACGCTGTCCAGCAGAGCGCTTCTCCTAAACCAGTTCTCGCAGAGACATCTACGCCAGACACAGAGTGAAACTGGTAGATATTCACAGCGGTGCCACCAATAAATCCTGAATATCTGAGTGACCTCTGAGACCCATCCAATGTAGCTGTGTTTTCATGCCCTCTTAATGCATAAAAATCCAAAAGTTACTCTTTGGGTAAAATCTTGAAGATAAAAATCTCCAGGATCCGATTTTGTATTTGATCTATTACACAAATTTTGTTTTAAATCCCTCATCCAAGATGTTTATGGTCCTGTCCATAGCAGAATCTGCTCTAGATTTGAAATAAATGACCTTTTTACTGGCAGTCTTCATAAATATCTTTAAAGGCTTTTGCACTTTATGCTTAACCATAATTCAGGGAGAAATTTATTAAATGTAATTCAATGGGTCACAGGATATATAAACACGTTCACATGAGCATCAGACTGTCTTGTTGAAAAACACAGACTTTCAGCTGGATGTGCCGGTGCATGCCTTTAGTCCTAACACTTTGGGGGACCAAGGCAGAGGAATTGTGTATTTGAGTCCAGTGGGTAATGAAACAAAACCTTGACTCAAAACCAAACATTGTGGTAAAGACAATGGCTGGGCACACACTTGGCAACAAAGCTAAGAAACAAACACATTCTTCCTTTAGAACTATTTTTAAAATGCCAGGAAGAAGGAAAATTGAAATCAGTTTTGTAGCAAAATAATTAGCTTTGGGAGTCAGCCACCTATGTTTGTTGACCCTAAATGCAAATGTATGCCTCTCAGGTCCTCAGTGTGTACAGTTTGGCCTCCATCACCTCGGTGCCACTTGTAGGTGGTAGATGAAATGTCTGAGATGAAGAGACATGGCAGAGATGGTCACTAAGTCACGGGAAAGAAAAGTAAAAACAGAATGCCTCTGAAGGGGCTCTCTAGGGCAGGAGCTCTCAACCTGTGGGTCTCGACCCCTTTGGGGTCAAACAATCTTTTCACAGGGGTCACCAAAGACCATTCTGATTCATAAGAGTAGAAAGTTGCAGTTATGAAGTAGCAACAAAAATAATTTTATGGTTCAGAGTTGCCGCACCAAGAGGAACTTTATTAAAGGGTCTCAGTGTTAGTAAGATTGAGAGCCACTGGTCTGGAGCCTCCTTCCTGTTAGGGTCCCTCTAGAGCCTTCTGTTTAGAGAGAGTTCAGCCCAGGTGTCCTCACCAGGCTCTCCACTGCTGGTTGGTCTTTAGAAGAGAAAGTTCAAGTTTTGAAAGTGGAAGGTGAGTATTCATTTCACTACAGAGAGGTGGCAGCCATGAGCTGCTTCCCAGTAGACCAGGCAGGGTCTACAGATCTGCCTGTGTTACCCTGCAAAGGTTAGACTGACAGCGAACGTGTGTGACTTGTGCAAAGTCAGGAAAGTTACCCCAAAATGTGCTGTCAACAAATTCTAGCACATCACCCTGTGAACCCATACTGTTTGTCAACAATCCCTCTCACCCCTCAAGTCAAATGCTGTGATGATGCTCTTGCTGGGGAAATAAGACATCCTTTGCCCAGTTCTGTTTGTCCTCCTTGGGCATGATGAAAAGTCAACAGAAATGTCTCCTGTTTAGACAGTCAAGACTGTGTTAGTGAAAAGGATCACATCTGTGTTGATTGATTGATTGATTGATCTCTCCAAATGGGACTCATGAACAATGGTTAGATTCACGGTTTTTAAATGTCTGGAGAAAAGTCCCCATGCGGTTCATCCCTAAATACTGTGCTGCAGTTAACAAACAAGTTTTGTGGTTTTCTTCTCAACAGGGCCGCTCACACATTTCCTGCATGCCAGGAACTGTACGACGCTGGAATTATCCTTCCCCCTTGTGTATTGGTAAGTACATCTTGCATAGACTTGCTGAGTGACCCTTATTCAGCCAGCTAGCTACCACCTATGCCCTTCCATGTCCCTCTCAAAGCATACACTGTCCCTCTCAAAGCACAGAAAGTGCAGTCACATGGGGTAGAGTCACAGGAAGGCAATGAGCACCTCCCTGTGGAATTCAGAAGTTCAGTTTTTTGGGGACTTTGGATCAGGCTACACAGGGAAGCTCTGAGTCTCCAAGCTCAAGGTGCCAAACAGTTCAAATCCATGCCAAAATCCTCATTTATTAATCTATGAAGGAAGTTGGTAACAACTCTGACAGGCTGAGTGGTTTTTCTGAACATGCTGCTAGCCTCCAGAAAAGCTTGTTTGCAGAAGCAGCAAAGCTCAGAATTACAAGCAAGCCACTGAATGAATCTCTAGAAACTAGCAAGCTTGTATTCCACATTGAAGAACCCAGTGACAGCTGTGTGAAGATGCCCTTACCAGCGCTGGACAACCCACTGCCTGTTGAGTGGGAAGAACCTATGCCCGAGGCCCAAAGCATCCCAGTGCAAGTCACAGGGCATCCAGCCCCTGACCAGAGCCATAGGATCAGCTTCCCCAGAGTTTGGGGGGGACATCACCACCCTGCCGACACCACCAGTGTCTGTCTTCTTTTCCTGGCCTCAGCCCAGCCACTGTGCTCACTGTTCCAACGAGTCCCATCTCCTCTAGTTCCCTGGACAGCTGGCACGACAGAGCCTGTGGTCAGCAGCAAATCCAGCAGCCCTGAGCTGGTCACTATATAAAATTCTCTTAAGTTGTTTATCATGCAGTTTTAAACATGACTTTTGATATTTTTTCCCATCCATCTGTCAGATAGTATGGAGGGGGGAGCGGGCTCTCTTGAGTTTGGGGTCAGCCTTTAGCATTGCCTGTCAGGGTCCTACCTTCAGTCTCTGCCCCCTGTGTCTGGGCTAACTGGCTGTTCATGAGATTTGGGTACCATTATCATCATTTACGCTATCCTCTTGCAACCCAGAGGACTTTGACAACAGGCATGCCTGGCCTGGCTCATCACCCAGTTTATCAGACTGACATTCCTGTGGCTCTATCTAAGAACCAGGCTGGCTGTGGCAGAGTCTCTCCAGCACTTCCTGAGTCTATAGGCTCCTCCCACCCTGGGCTCAGCTGTTATCACATTCAGATCTCTGTTATCCACATCCTACTCAGGCAGCCCCTCTTGTCTGGGACTGATTTAAGAGAAAGCATCATCTGTGTCCACAAATCAAGCAACTTACAAACCTGTGACATATTGTCTTCCGGACTGGCCTCAGTTTCAGGATTGACTCTGTTAGCCATGATCGTATGGAGTGAGGTCCACGAGATCAACAAGGTGATTGATAACTGTCGGGTGCTTCACTGGCATCCCGGTTCCCCTGCTTCCCAAACAAATCTTAGCTATACAATGATTTTGAAGAATACGCAGTTTATCCGGCTTGAATGTGACCGTGTACAGAGGATGAGGTATGACCCCAAACATGGTGAGCAAACAGAACTCCACACTCTAGAGAGGCCTTGCTCAGGAAATAATTACCATCTGTATTCGCCATCAGATTCTCTTCCAAGGGAGCATTCTTCCTCAGAGTTGTGACACATGAGGATAAATTTCTCTATTAACATACCTTCCATACAAAACACTCCTTGTGTAACTCAGAGGTCTGTATCCCAGCCTTGGCCTGGAGGAAGAGGCCGGAGGATGTCAAGGAGGCTGCAGGTTCTTCACATGGACTACCCATCTTTCTGTGAACTCCCATTTCCCACACGTAGCGATTTCAGTTCTCTCAACTCGGGTGTGGAATTGACTCCCAGCCTGCATATTCAGCTGGGGGCCGTTGTGTTTGCTCGGCGCTTTATAAAAAAAAAGGATTTTATTTGAATTTGAATAACTAACTTACATTAGCAAGACATATGACTTTTACATGTCCTCTAATGAGTTTTTTATATTAGCAAATATTTGTGTTACATCCACTTCTACAATTTTTGACAAGGCACACAGAGAGATCCCCTGTTGTCAAAACTCACACCTGACTGCGATGAGCCTTGGAGACTGACATAAGAAATAAAAGCATTTTGTAGCTGGCAGCTCCAGATTTATCTGAGCTGATGGAATTAGGAGCAGGAATAGCCTGTAGAGAGATCATATTTTGCTTACCAGCTTCCTAGAAGCCTCATGTCCTAATTCCTTATAATCGTAGAACTAATGGAGTCAAGGTACATAAGCCACTTTCCCACTGAAGACTGGGCTCTGTTCTCAGAGCTTAACTAATACTGGCTGTTTTTAATATCTCATCAAGTCCTGGAGGGACCAGGCAGCTTGCCAGGGGCCCCAGCAGGGGTAGAGTTCTTACTGGGGCAGATGGGACTGGAAACTTCTGGGACTGTAGGATTTTCAACAGTCTGTGACCTGTGTCGTGGAATAAAAAATGCACATGTTAGTTCCAGAACATGAAAAACCTGCACAAAATAAAATATATAAATCTAGGAAAGTGCAAAGCCCCTGATATTCCATAGCAAGGGTCACCTGCCCTTTTGAAATCAGCATTGGTGGTAGGTCTCCACACAGGCTGCTGACTGAGCAGGAGTTGGCATGAGCGAGTTATGAGCAAGAGAGGGTCGGGGCAAAGGGGGTCAAAGAAACACTAAGAAGTAGCTTCTGCCTGGCCACGATGGAACATAGCAAGCTTGGGTCTGGAGAGATGGCTCAGTGATTAAGAGCACTGGCTGCTCATCCAGAAGACCCGAGTTCAGTTCTGAGCACCAATACAGTGGCTACAACTCCAGCTTCAAAAGGTCTAGCACCCTCTGGCCTCTGCTGTGCATATCAGCTACATACATGTTACATAGATGTAAATACTGACAAAATACCCATATGCATAAAACATTCTTTTTTTCACACTCCCACTTTATTTTATTTTTTTTAAATTATTTAAAAAATTTTCCACCTCCTCCCCTCCTCCCAATTCCCTCCCCATTC